>PVIY010034483.1:0-27081 GCA_004026745.1 Myrmecophaga tridactyla
TGTGTCTGATGCTCCTTTCAGCTACTATATCAACAAAAGAGTAGAACATATGGAATAAAAATAAATAATAGGGGGAACAAATGTTAAAATAAATTTAGTTTGAAATGCTAATGATAAGTGAAAGCAAGGGGTAAGGGATATGGTATGTATAATCTTTTTTTCTCTATTATCGTTTTATTTCTTTTTCTGATGTCTTTTTTATTTCTTTTTATTTTTTTTAAATAAGCATATAATTACACATTGGAGATTTCATGGATTTGTTTCAGATGATCTGGCCTTTGCCAGATTATATGGCCCAGGCAGCAGGGATGTTTTCACTACATTTCAGACTACCATGGGGTCCTTCTCTGTTTTAAGACCTGCTCAAATCTGGTTGCACTTTGCATTTCCTGGTATATGGGCCAGAGCAGTATTTCTACATTTGTCTTTTACTTTCATCCCTTAACAATTGTCTGACTATACATGGTGTATACTTCTCCATTCTGCCTCATTCCCCAAAGTCTTTAAACCCATTGTCTTAGTTTGCCAGGGATGCTATGACAAATGACACATGTGGGTTGGCTTTAGTAATGGGAATTTATTTTCTGGCAGTTTTAAAAGCTGGAAGTCCAAAACCAAGTTCTCAACAGGCCTTGTTTTCTCTTGGAGTCTGAGGTGTTCTGACTTGCATCTCTGCCTCCATCACATGGCAATCTGTCTTCTTGGTCTCCTCTTGTGTCTTTCTCTGACTGAATTTCTTTTGCATTATAAGGAATCCAGCTATATAGTTTAAAGTCCACCCTGATTCAATTTAGCCTCATCTAAATAGGATCTTCAAAGACTTTATTCACATATAAGTTCACACCATAACTAATAATAACATTTCCAAAGGTCTATTTAGGAATAGATTCACACAGATGGAAATGTGTATTCAGACTTAAACCTGTCTTTTGTGGGGTACATGAATCAAACCCCAACATCCATCTTTTACTGTTTGTCATGACAATTATGACAATTCTACTCACTTAGTGAAGTTTAGCACCATTTTTCCCCATGCATCTAGGAGCCATCCTAATAATGAATTAACACCATTTCCTGGGGTCCTTGCTATATTAAATCTTATCTCTTCTAAGAGTGTTCTCATGGCAAAAAACTATTTCCTAAACAATTTTCTGCTCTACACCAGGAGTTGAGAGACCCATTGTGTGTAATGAGAGGATTATGGCATTCACACTTGGCTTTCAATTGTTATTACTCAACCTCAGCTCTTCATTGTCTGTGAGTAGAACATCAGTGGTGCTCAGCAATAGCCATCAGTTCCCATATTCTTATAGCCACTATATCATCAATATATTTCACAAATAGCAAACCTATCACATTGGCTGCTGCATTCTCTCCCACAATTCTAGCCTCTCAACTTTAACAATTGCACTGCTACACTGGCACAGTGTAACTGCCTGTGCTCCATCTTTCATCAGTGATGGGGTCCTCACAGCTAGATGGTGAATGATCAAACTCTAAGATCCCATCTTATCACTTGTTTTCTTGGACCAACAATGGTTGGTACTTGGACAGCCAGTACCAACGATTGCAAGTTGGTTTCTCTGGAAGCATGTACTGAGATGGAGTTGGGGTGCAAGGTATTTATCAAGAACTGAGGCCTGGGGAAGAAACAGTATTGAGAAGAAGAAGATGTCAAACTGGAATTCAGACAAATCCTTGGCTCATTTGATGGGAATTCCATCAGATTGTCCTGCACCAGATCAAAATGTGTGGGTCCTTATACCCACTCCTTGCTCAGTCACTGCATGTGGGAGCCCTCTTGAAGAGAGGGGTCACTGCAGCTGAAGTAGCATCAGAAGGTTCTGCATTTTCATCTACCACAACTTCATTCTCTTACACCATGCTCTCTGAGGAAAAGTAAGCATACATAATTTAAAGATCATTTTTGTTCCTTTTTATTACTTGTACTTGTATTCTAAACTTAAATGTTTATAAAATTTAAATGTGTGCACCCTTTTTAATAACAGTTTTAATTACACATAAATTTTATAGTCTCATAATAGTAAAATTTATGATATACATAAATCATATATAAAGAAAGGGTATTGAATGAAGTCTTGGCCCTATGTGTACTGGATCTTCATAAAAACATAGGTCAATTAGGATAGTGTTCACTTCCCTGGAGCAGAAATCTCACAGAAAAGGCAGACATTGGTATAAATGGGTGATGGTTTCTCTCATGTTACAAGTAGTTGGAAGGTAGAAATTACAAGAAGAGAGACTGAAATTGTTGTTCAAAGTCCTTGGCTTCTTTTATCTTTCCTCCCTACTATTCTTACTATTCTTAGCCTAAGTCTTTTATCCCCATGGTTACAAGATGGTAGCTACACTACAGGTTTTAAGCCTTTGTATCAGATATGAGGAAAGGGGAATGATGAATGGAAAAGGCAGTTGATGACTCTTTTCATTTTTTAAGGAAAAAATATCTTTCCCAGAAGACTTATTCAGGAGATTTGTGCATAAATCTCAATGCTTAGAACTGGCACATGACCACAGCTACCTGCAAGGATGCCTGCAGCATCCAGTTGCCTACATGGGCAGATTGATACTGAAAACTGTATCAAATTGTTTTCTTAATGAAGAGCAAACTGCAACCAACAGTATTTGCCACTAAGCATGTTTTAATTTTTAAGTGGCTAACCACTAACTCTTAATACCATTAATACTGTACAAACAAACATTGTGGAGAATTTTAGTATTTTTAGAAGTTTATATTCTTCTATAATATTTAGAAGTATTACATGTTATATTCATCTTCTGTCATATATGGATTTAGCTTAGTGTGAGCAAATCATTTCCCTTGAAACTATTCTACAGATAGTTCACAAAATAATGGCACATTTATCTGGTGGAGTTCTTCCAAAAGTAAAGGCTATCTCCCAAGATAAAGAAGAAAAATAGATTTTTTTTTACAGTTATCAATTTATCATGACAGTCTGTAAGACTCTAAGTCTGCATGCTGTTGAAAATGTGATTTAAAATATTCCTTTCCTGTAAGCATATAGCAATAATCAATGAACTACTAACAATTAGAGAAGACCTCACCCAAAATGAGATAAACATCCTAGTGTATTCAAAATAAAACAGAAACACAACTAGGTGGGGCTGATGTTGGGGTCAGCTGGGCAACACAATGTAAGGCAGAAAAGGCAGACCAGCAGGTCCTTTTCTATGGCATAATTGAGAGTAAAAATTCCCCTCTTGAGAAATGAGGATCAAAGCCAATTTTACTATATAAAAATGGGAACTAAAACATTGATCTTTCCATAAAGGATGGTTGCAAAATAGCTGAGGGCAAACATTACTTTGGAGAATCCTAAAAGCTAATATGGAGGTAACAGAAAAGTCAACAAAGATGGGTCAGTGTAGATGGTTTCTTGGCTGCAGAGTTTCTCCACAGACCTCTTCTCCTACTCCACATTAAAGCCATTCTCTAATTGCATTGGAAACCTGCTTCTGTCTCCTTTCATGCCTCTCCATTTGCTCCAGTTCCTGATTTTGAAAGTTACTGATATGAGGAACTATAATAACCTTAACTGAAGCAATTTCATGGTTCTTAGATTATCTTTCTAACAACATTAAGATTTCACTTCTGCCAACATTTCCTTTTAAATATATGTACTTTCTCTATGACAAGACACATGAATAGAATGTTTTACAGCATCAGACTTTTTTCTACATAAAATTATAGCTTACCAAATTAATATCATTAAAACAACGTGTTGATAAATAGACTGCATTCCCACCTACCAACAAGATGCACAACTGATTCAGTGTAAGAGAAAAAAGAATATTCAATCAGGTAGGATTTTAAACCCATCTGAGACAGCCAAGGCATCAAATGTGTTGGAAAGAACAAGATGGCTTATTCCACTGAGACAGAAGCTAAATTTGACAAGAATTCTATCTTCTCTAGGATCCAGACAGGAAACCATGAAACAAACTTTTTTTAACTTTCTTAAAATCTTTAACTCATTCAAAAAACATATAATCCTTTTCTGTGAAAGAAAACTACATGATTTCCTAATCCAAACACCTCCATTTTCAACTAGGGCTCTTGTTTAGCCCTACTCATCAGTATTTTCAATAGGTCTGTATTATAATTGGCAATTCTGATTCCCTATCTCATCAAACAAATAATTTTATGCTTGATGTTTAAAGATTTTTTTTCTTTCTTTTTTTTTTTTTTTTTTTCAGGCAAACAAAGGACCTTTTGATTTGGGAACAAGAAAGAAAACAAAGAAATTTCACTTTTACCCTGGTCACCAAAATGAACTCCAGTTACTAGTACAATTTATTTGCTTTGTCTCTGTAGCATGTCCAGCCATAAAACCATAGGTGATAAAACTATTATATATATATATATATATAAAATAATTGCATCTGCATAAGTAGAGGTTCAAATTTTGACTAGGAGGGTTGAAGATAAGCACATAAGCACATTCATACACACATACACAGGCATATGAACACACAAAATGAATGGTAAGCATTTTTGGTGGATACAATACCCAAGTTTTTTTTTGTTTTAAAGGGGAAGGGAAAGCTCCTATGAAGCATTTCAGTGGTCACTGTGTTTGGATTTGACAAGAGATTAGATTTTATTGCTACTTATCTAACAGAACCGCATGTGATACACTGACGGGTAGGTAGAGAAAACTTGGGTTTCATTTAAAGCTGTAGTAACTTTCCATTTTTTTCTTAACATGTCCAGTACTGGGTACATTTCTAAAGTCTTACAAAATTTATTTCTGATGCTTTCCTTCCTCTTTATCAATATCTCTCTCCTTAAGGCTACCTCCCATTGGGTTATCCTACCCCACACTCTTCTGATCACACCCCAATTCCTGAAAATGCTATCATAGTCTATTGCTTTTAATGTAGTCCATAATCTGTTGGACCAATCCTTACACAGTCCTTAGATATTTTGCTTAGTGCTTGCACTGTAAACACACACACACACCCACACCCACACACAAATCCATGAATAATACCAATATTTAACTTTAGATTTCCAACCTCTCTTAGAAACAATTAGAAACTCTAGCACTGCTAACACTGCCTTTGTACATAACAGTAATTGGTGAGGGCTGAACAGAAACTGCCCCTTTGGAAAGGTTATGTGATCCCCAGTTCAACTTCTTTTGAATTTCGGCTGTTTCTCTAATTTACCCTAACAATATAAACCCTGTAGGCTTTTGAATTTGTGACCTCTATTATATACCTTTCTCTCTCAACTGTCGACTAAGCCCAATGAACATGTTTATTGATACGGTAATATCTCCCATTGGTGGATGTTTCAAGTGTTGAAACACTTGAAAGCTTTCAACACTTGAACATTTCAAAATCTTAAAAAAAAAAGAGAGGGAGAGAAAGTAGTTAACTAGAAAATGTATTTATGGAGCTGTTATCTCTGGACAATCTTTCCTGAAAAGATCATAAACATTGATGTCTATTGTATTTTCACACTTTTACTATGTGAACTTTTACCATATGTGGTTGAACATTTATTTCTTCAACCGTAAATATAATGTTTTTGGATTCTAAGATTTCCTCCCCTCAATGCACTACCTCCACTTCTACCATACTGTCTTCTTTTATCTATCTCTTACTTTTCAAGATAAGATTTTTCTGGAAGACATATTCTCACTCCATTCTTATTTTTGCAGAGCTTTTCTGTATTCCCAAATATTTTATACATACCTCTAATATAACTATTATCACATTGCTAGATTTTTTCAGTTTTCAATAATAATACATGTTCCATTCATTTATTTCTTTAAATTTGCTCTTAAGTCAAGTAATTTGCTTTAAACCCTCAACTTCCTGTATATCCAACACCAGGCCTATTGAAAGAGATTTCCCAAGAGGTCAAACACACTCAAGGACAAGCCCTCTCCTTCTCGGTCAACAATAGTCTTTGCTGATTTTCTCACAGAGAGAGGCTTTACTGCTCTATGTGGAACTTGGGAAGGGGAGGAGTGTGCTGGCTGAAATGGAATCCCCAGTGCCTGAAATCCAGTCTCCTTTAGCAATTTATTTGGAATATTTGATATCTTCCATGTGCCACTTTCAGCAATTTCCCATGCCACACAGCCACTTTCCATCTCTTGCCTCAGGGAAACACTCAAATTGAATTTTCCCTTTAATTAACACATTTCCACCACTTCTAAACTTTGCATTTTTGCCATTAAGAACCACTGAATTCTATGCAGTCTAGGATTCTTGGTTGGTATTAACTTTTAGATGTCTGCCGATTTTTCTTTCTGTCTCTTAAACATAAAGTTTGTTGACAACCTCCTGAGGAAAATAAAATAAACAAAACAAAAAAAACAAAAACCAAAAAGAAGGCATCCTGGTGTACACACTCTGTGTAATGCCCTCCTCTTGAGTATGGACCTGACCTGTCATGTGAAATCTTTTAAAAGGTGTAGTTGTAGGAGATAGGGTCAATGAAAGAGATTTAAAGCTGCAGCAGATGTTATTCTGCTGACTTGAATGAACAAACTGCCATGTTGTGAGGAGCCAATAGTCAGCAAGAAAACAGGGGATTCAACCCTATTTACAAGCTCACAACTTGTGAGCTTGGAAGAAGACCCTGAGAACCAGATGAGAATACAGGCTGGCTGGTACCTTAATTTCTGCCTGGTAGGACACTAAGAAGAAGACTTAGCTACACTGTTCAGAGTTTTGGTCTATAGAAAGTTAGCTAATAAATGGGTAATAAGGGGGTTAATAAATGCATATTGTTTAAATTGCTGTTTATGATCATTTATGCCATAATATTATTACAGAAAATAATTTTCAAGAGCCTTGAAAAAAGACAAATTAATATTTCAGAGCTACCCTGTTCTTATTAGCCTTTTACACTAAATTGCAATTTTCTTGGGTATAGGTATAATATTTTGGTTGTCTTAATACTGAGTACCTCTAATGTTAGCCTAATATCTGGACTATAATAGGGAGCACATTTTTTGTTGGATAATTTGATGAGAATAAAAAGCAGCAAATTGACTTTCCTTTTAAGAATTTTAAAAGGGAAAATAACTATTTGGAGATAATGAGGGAATAGCAGGAGTGGGTATAGTACTTTTAGCATAGTGCATATTTTAGCAAGTTTGTAAATTTAAGCAAGACAGATTGAAGATGCAAATGTGAAAGAGCAAGTAGGCTAAATTAACCTGCATTTAATTTGACTTCTGTTGCCATATCATGAGATATGGACAGTCTGCTAATTGCCATTTTTGTTTTAAAAAGAATAGCTGAAGGCATGAGATGACTTCTGTTTCCTAGAAATATTTATATATATAACACATAAGATTAAGGCCACTTTAAACTTTAGCAGTGTGAAGGAGTGCACACAGATACACGCAGACACATATGATAACGAATTAATTGAAAACTAGTATCCCTGAAAATCCTGTATTTGAAGTAAGGTATGTATGAACACGAAAGGCACAGAAGGCATTATAATCTAATGTTATACAGCCACAAAATGTAATACAATGTGAGACTTCATACAGAGAGCAATCATATCAGGGAGTAGGAAGGTAATAGTTCCCCTACTAAGTTCTGGCAAAAGCACTGGGAATACATTGCATGTTCAGTTCTGGGGATCTCTGGACTCAAAGAAAAAAAAGAAAGTTATCAGCTAGAGAAAGGTGAAAGGAGAGCATATTGAAGGTTGAGGTGTTAGAAGGATTGAGGCTTTCTGGAGAAATAAGAAAATAACATATAACATCTAATTGACCCAAATCATCTGGAGTAGGTAAAATTTTCTTCAGTTACATGGAGAGGGTAGTCACACAGGACACTAAAGAAATTACTGGACCAATGCTTCCCAAAGTTTGCCCTTGAAATCTCTTTTTATTTAAGATATAAATGGTCTCTGGGAAACAAGTCAACTGTAAAATTTTTCTCTCCAATGATTTTCCTATCACTTCCCATTCTTCATGTCGTTATTTAACATTTTTGCTCTGTCCAGAATTCCAGTTTTTATTATAAATTGTAAGCTACTTTATACAGAAATTTATCCATGTTTTTTGTTGTTATTAGTACTATGAATAAATAGGTTGATAATCTTTCAAATTTCAGAAAAGTTTAAGGTATAAATATTCTTAATTAGTGGAATGATGCTCTTGTTAATCTGATTTATGCAATTAAATATAAACAGTGTCCATGAGGGCATTGCATGATTGTTTACATTTAACCTGATGTAGGACAAGCTAGAACAAAAACATGGCAAGGAGACAGTTCCTCAGTACCTAAGAAATTCAGAATCTTAAATAAATGCGCTTAAGTCATTGTTAGATTTGGATGCACTTTGCCTGCGTTTTCATAGCCACGGGTTTCTGACAGCAGTGTTTTCCTGTAGTGAGATTTCCATCATTCTTCTTTCTTTATTTCTTTTCTTACTTTAGATTTCAGAAAGGATTTTTATTAGAACAACCCACAAATTGAAAGATTCTTTCTCAGGGCATTTTGTAAAATCCTTAAAAATGTGTTATAATAGTATAGTTATTTCCTTTATGCACTTTTCATTTAATTGATAGTACACTTGTTTTATTTTTGTGTCCTTAATGGGTTCTTCATTATGTCCCTCCTGAAAAAGTTGACCTTGTTTACTCGGGACTTGCTATAGTGATGCCATTTCAGGTTTCTGTGTGATGGATTTCTCGCTTTGTAGAACACAGACAGAGGCGCGTGTGCAGCATATCAATGTTGCGTGTAGCTCCTTCTTCTTGCCTCCCCACCCTCTTTGATAGCTATTCTCTTTGGAAGAAGCCACCATTCAAAAATTTTACCTCCTTTCTTTTGACCTTTAAAGCCAGGAGTTATTGCCAATATGTCTATAGTGACTGACCTCAGAGAAGTATGAGAAATTGAATCACAATCTTTCAAGAGCAGGAGGATTGGCCTGCCACAAGAGGGCTAAGTGGTAACCCTCAAGTCCTCTCACTGAGCAATTGAGCCCTTGCTCCACAAGCAGGTGGAGGCTTTTTCACTGCATTTTCTCCACCATAACTTACTTTCTTCTAATTCAATTCAATTTTGTCAAAAGGAAGTCAATGGTATACCTCAAGGCCACTACACAAGATACGATTACACTATTTATACCAGTTGTAAAAAGCGTTAAATACAGAGAGTTGCAATTGGGATGGAACAGGCAGTTAGTACTTAATGAGTCACCTCTTAGAAGAGTTTCAACCAATGAGACCAATATGCTGAAAGGTTCCTCCCCAGCCCCATAGCTGCTAAATAGTAATAATATGCTAAATCACCTTTGCTGATGGGAAATGGATTCACTCAATAAAATCTCAATCAGATTCCATTTTACTTAAAATTCTTTTTTCTAAAATTTAGTCCAGTGAAATGAATTTTAATACTATATTCATTTTTCGCATGTTCTCTGTTTCCCCAATGTACTTGAGAATGTAGTTATGGTCTGCAAGAAGAGGGTTATTTGTTCTTTTTCAGTTGCTTCCTTCTCTCCAAGGTTTGTTCCTTGTTTATGGCTGAGAGGAGGGAAGAAAGAGAAAGAAGATTCCTTATCCCATTACCCAAGTGTATGGAATCTCTGGCAGGCCTGCCTGGCAAGCAACTTCCTAGGCCTTTGTGGTTCCTTTAGAGAAGTGAGTGGATCATCAGAGTTTTCTCTCCCTGGTAACATCACACTGCCTCAATCCTCAACAGACCCACAGTCCCTGGTCTTAATTATCTTCATTGTTTCTAATTCAAAGAAGAGCAGGCACAAGTTGAATCCACTTTTCCTTACTTTTGTAAGACAAGAAAATTAAGAATGGTATTTTCCTTCTTTTCATCTTCTCACAGCATGCAATCATTTGTCTACAATCTTATTTTTCAGCACCAGGAAAGATCAACCACCACCCATTTAGTTGGAGTGAGATGATCTAAGCAGTTGTGGTTGGATGTTGATACAACCACAAATTTCAGAACATTTTTCTGACACTCCTACTTCCTTGGGTTTGGAAGGGAGAACCAGTTAAGCTCCTCTCCTAATTTCTATAGGATAGAGAAAAAATAGGGTAGCCTCCTTTCATAGACATTGCAGTCTCTCTACAGTCAACTACCTCCTTTCTAGTCTTCTGTTTTTGAGTGGACAGTAGGAAGTGGAGAGAGCACTGGTTTTACTAAAATGGCTTATCTCTATAATCTGTATTTGGAGAGTTCTGGCTCCAGAGATGGAGGCCTACTAAACATAAAATATTAGGTACATAGAACCGAGGCCAGCCTATTTACCTGGGAAGAAAAAGTTTTCCCATCATCTGGTAAAATGAAGATTGGCTAAATGCTTTACAAATAATTTGTGTTGGTATGATACTGAATGTTGCCTAGTCTGGACCATCTTTGGATGGCTTTTCTCTCATCCACCTGAATCTCTTCTCTGCTCTTGCCATGTCTTTCATTTTCAGCCATAAAATCCAATTGCAGAAAAAAGATGAGTTTATTTGTTTTTTATATGTTGCACATTCATTGAAATAAAATTCTTTGGCAGTGTGTATATTTCCTGTCAACAAAGTGTTTTCAGTATAAAAATCACATTTCTGAATATTATTCTTATCTTGTCATCTTATGTGCCAGGGCATTAAACTGGCCAATATAATGATGAGAATCTTGGAAAGAACTCTAGCTCTAAAATATATTTCTGCCCCCCCAACAACTAGTTTTATAGAACATCATTGCTTTTTCAATACTGTAAAAAATATATTTTTTCTCTAGTGCTAGAACTTAAACTTAGGAAACAAATACTTTTAGAAATACAATACATGTGCTTAAATTGATGCTAACCTGTAAATGTCTATCTTATATTTCTCAATGAAAACATTTTTTCATGGTAAATTATAATTCCAAGAATGTGCAATTCCTGAAAATAGTGTAAAAGGTGATACAGAAGAAAATGAAACGGATCCTGTGTAGACCAAATATAACTTCATAATTTTATCTGCAATTGGTCCTGTCAAAGGGTACAATTGCTTTAAAGGGGATCTGACTCTACCTTTTCTAATATAAATCATCTCTGTTCAGTCACATGTTTCCTTGGCTTGTGCCATTTTTTTTTAACCATACCTATTCAGCAGGTGGTGCTTTCTCCTGATCAATGTGTCTACTCTGTGTCCTTAATGACCTCCTCATGAGCAAAATCACCTTCTTTCTCCTTTCAGATTCTTCCTAGCCTAGCACAATGTATCTAACACAATAGTTGTTCAATAAATTCTTACTGCTTAATTTGATATTTCATGCTTGTGTCGGGAATGAGAACAAAGCATTTAACCACTACTGTTCAAATTTAGACCAGATTCTTAATGAATAAGTAATCATTCTTCTAATTGACATTTTCCTAAGATTTCAAAATTTCCAACTCCAACTCCACTCAAGGTGAAAAGCAAATGTAGAATTTGGTGTATTAACTTAGGATAATTCAGAATCCTGATTTTTCTCACAAAGTTCTGTACTTAAATAATGAAGAGGTGAAAATGTAGTTAATTTTTCTGAACATTCCCTCTCCATATTTTGGCATTAACCCCTCAGATGTGAGGTTTCTCTCATACCTGGGAAGGAGGCACATTTATCTACTTCTCTAAATTTACTAGAAGATTGCTGTTGAAACAAGTGTACCCTATGCTTACCTAAAGTAAGTTTCATATATAAATTTAATTTCAATGTTTGATTTTTCTTGTCAAAAGGAGAAATTATGAACATGTGATATAATTGTATTACTATTCTCTGCTGTTGATAATTTCAGTCATGTTTTCCAAGATTGAAATGTCTGTGAAAATTAACTAAATGATAATGGATGTAACACTCCCTTCTTTATATCTAATTTGATAGATAGTGAGTGTGATGGTTTGTTGTGAGGGGTACTGAAACTTTACCAATGTTTAGAAATCTTTATTAAATATATGACTGCATTGAAAGATCCACTATGCATGACCAAATTGAGCAATCAAACCAGACAGACATATGGCAAGATGTCCAAAATCATCCACAAGTTGATATGAATTTATAAAATTATAGTTTCATGCATATATAACTTACTAATTACTTTATTATTTTTAAAATTATATTATTCTATGTATTACTAGATGTGACTAGAGCTACAGGATTTCTAAAATCAATTTCCATTTAAAATCAAAGGCAGACCATAGGTTTCATAATAAGATCGATCACAAGGAAAAATTCAACTATGGGGTATAATATATTATCCACTGATAAAAAGGTCAGTTACTAACTTCTATATGGTCTCTCCACTGCTTTTCTTGATCCCCATAGCCAAGTATTTGAAATGCAGGTAAGGTAAATCTTTAAAACTTTAGTTAGATCAAACCCTCCAATAGCTTCCATGAATTTAGAATAAAGTTCAAACTTGTTAACCATGCCCAGTGTAATAGGCCCTCACCTTTAAGGACTTCAGTTCTTTTGGATTAAAGCCCTCCCTCATTCAACTTGACCCAATTCAATGAGTCCCCATGTAATAGGCCCTCACCTTTAAGGACTTCAGTTCTTTTGGATTAAGGCCCTCCCTCATTCAACTTGACCCAATTCAATGAGTCCCCACCCACAGAACATGTCAGGTCTTGATCATATTTTTGTGGCAGACAAGATCCTAAGTACCACAATGATTTCAAATTTTACCAAACATCTTTTGGACATAAAATCAAACAGCTATGCTACACATATGCCAAATGACAAAATGTATTGGTCATAACATTGCACCCCTCCCTTTCCACACTGGAACACAGCATTAGAAATGATTCAGCAAAAAATTCAAATGCCAAAAGAAGGGAAAAATATAATATATGACTAATAATATTTAACACATTCTTCTCCAATTTTCAACTATAGTTTTGTTGTCTAAAATGATCATTAACAAGAAGTCTAAAATATATTTCCAAACAAGCCCACTATTAGTTCGTTAGCTTCCTTCTCCCTCACATTCCCTACACCTTTTTCTAAGTTTGTTAATTTATTTTCATCAGTGTGTGGAGGTATGGTACACTAAGATTAGGTATATGCTCTCAGTTATTCAACACAGAATTATTAACAAGCAAATGTTTCCTGAGATGAAAATGGAACTCATTTGTGTTGTGGGAAATTAGTTTGATGAAATAACTTCTGAAAACACTTAGCAGCATGATGTTCCAGAGATGGTGCAACAGAAAGTCTCTGAAACCAAATATAAGTGTCAAATCATATGGTTTATTGAATCACATTAGAAAAACACATGAAGTAACAAAGAGAAAGAAATGAGGGGAAATTAACTTACTTAGGATTAGGTATGAACAGGGTAGAGACAACAACTTACAGGGATAAACATAGATACACAAATTAGTGAATAATCTTACACAATTTCTTAAGATATCAATCTAAATGCACATAAAAATGTGCTTTTAACACAATTTATATACTCTTTTCTTATCTGTTTTTTCTGTTTAACAACTATCAAAACATCAGAAACCATCCATCCTATTAAATGTAGACTTGAGTCATTGTTTTAATGAGTTTCAACATTATGTTGTACACATGTAAAATAATATATAGGTAATATCATATTATTAGGCAGTTAATAAATGTTTTTTTTATTATTGGAAGCAATGCAATGTGGAATTTGTACAATTAAGTTATCTTATTCATGTCAATATCCTGGAATATAACATCCAAGTAAAGTTATAAATGATTTTTAGAGACTTTAAAAAGAAAGCATTTCAAATTATCTCTTGTACCAACCTACAATGCCTATTATCACCTGCATAGCTCCTGGGGATGCTTTATCTCATAGTCAACTTCATGGGAACTACTTTTAGCAAGTGCTCCTGTAAGCACAAAATTATACAGATTTTTCCTTTAATTTTGTATTTCTTTAAATAAAATTTCAAGTTGAACAGTTAATTACTGTAAAATAATGCTTATCATTTAACTATTGACAAAAATTTGTGTATTCTGGAGATTCCCTTCCCTACGTGAAGTCACTGGGTTCCATATCTATTTTTCTCATAAAATCATCTAAAATATAACTTTATCATGTGTATATATGATATATATATATATAAATAAACACACGTTCACAAACTTCTTTTCCTTCCTTTTTCTTTTCTTTCCTTACCTTCCTGAACAACTAAATCCCAAAGGCATTATTAGCGACTGTATTAGCTAGAGAAACAGAATCAGCAGGAGATATCTGTAAATATAAAATTTATAGAAGTGTCTCAGGCAACCGTGCAGATGTAAGAGTCTGAGATCTGTAGGGTAGGTCACAAACTGGCAGCGCCAGAGAAGGTCCTCAATGAACTTTCAGGACAAGCTGTCTGGCTGAAGCAAGAAAAGTGATTGTCTCTTCTGAATCCTTAATAGCCTTCCAGTGATTAGATTAAGCATCACTCATTGCAGAAGACATTCTCTTTAACTGATTGTAAATGTGGATGTAGCCAATGTGATCATAATTTAAGTCCATGAAATATTCTCATAGCAGCAGACAGGCCAGCTCTTGCCTGACCAAATAACCGGGCACCACCACCTGGCCAAGTTGACACATGAAGCTGACCACAACACTGACAAAGCAAGTGAGATGTTAATGGTCCAAGGACAGAAGGTCAGAAATCGAAGTGACCCATAGTGGAGAGTTAGAGCACAAACAGAATAAGGAGTGTGTCTACGCAGAGATGTAAGAAGCCTGTTGAGATGAGTCAGTCAAAATAGCGTGAAGAAGATGGCCTGGGTTGAGATGTTACACACAGGTACGATAAGGAAAATGTCCATGTGAAGAGGTAGGCAGTTCTGGATATCACAACCCAAGAAAGATGCATGTAATTCAGTGTGTAGGTGGTGGTACAACATTGGGTGCCAGAACATAGTCAGGAAAGGAGGACCTAACATGGGATTGTTAAGCTTGATTAGAGTAAGAATGGAGTGTTAGGAGGGTCAAACTGGAATGGAGAGTCAGTACTCAAATGGGATGAGAAAGTCACTCAAACAGGGTTGAGAATGATGTGTCCTTTCAGGGGCTGAACAGGATGATGAAGCAAAATCCACAAAGAGGTAATCCAGTATGTGTGTTACAGCCCAAGCAAAGCAAAATATTGCGCGATCTGACATGGGGTTCAGAGTCCATGCATGGTGAGGAGAGAATCAAGGAAAAGGAACAGCTAAGCCTGGGTGGTTCAAGCCCAAATGATGTGAGAAGAGTATCCACATGTGGGAGGAGGTGGCTGTGGAAATGGGACATTTGTTGCATATGGGGAAATTAAGCAAATAAACTTATTAAAGTTAATGAAAGCCAGAGTCTTGCAGTCAAAGAAAGAAGTTATAGTTAAAGAAAGAAGAATCTAGAGTGAATCTGAGATATGCTATATATTTATATGGACTTGTTGCATAGATAAATATTTTGGATGAATTTCTATATAAATTTGAAATGTGTATGAAATGTGTATCTGATTGTTGTTGAGATATACACACACACTAATATATTTATTAGCTATCTAATTTATCTATATTCTAGTGTATACACACAGACACACATACTTACTGTGTACCCAGACTAGGAATACAGTAGATATGTGTGTGTGTGTACATCTCAACAACAATGGGCAAACTAAATATTCAGATCATGGTTCCTAAATACAATATTCCTTGGAAAGGAACTAGGGCTTCTTATATAAATAACTGAAAATACAAATGATCCTGGAACATCATTTTATGCTCCAAAGCAAAAAAAATTTAAAGAATGATGTGGACATGCCAAATGACACAAAAGCCAGTGTTAATTGGTTGCTACTTGTCAAATTGGGAATAATGTGAGCACCAAAATATTTACAAAGTATTATGCATTGAACAAAACAGTAAGCCATGAGACCATGAACATGAATAAGTAAATTGAGAATGTGAAAAGGAATAGTATAAGTGTATAGTTTTTAACCATCTCCCAAAAGGGGTAAATGAGTAACTTTTTAGTAGATTAGCATGTCAGATACCATCTTAAGTAATCCAAGTGAACATCATTAACAAATTAATTGATATTGTGCACTATTTCAGAGGATGCAGTGAGAACAATATACCATCTCTCTGCTGTGATATCCCTGCCAATGATGCATTAGCTGAATCTGATAATGAGGAAATTTTAGATCAACTCTTTTGGGGGGGGGTTATTTATAAAATAGTTGTTTATGATATTCAAAAGTGTCAAGGCCATGAAAACCAAGGAATGATTGAAGAAATGTACCAGACTGAAAGAGACTAAAGAGACAAAACATTTAAATGTATTGGATGATTTTGAATGTAATTCTTTTGCTATATATCATTGAGATCATTCATGAAACTTGAATAGCTCTGGAGGATTAGATAGTATGGTAAGCAGTCTCTAAGATACTCACAATGACTCCTTCTGCAGATATTCCCCGCTTTGAGTGTTGGCTGGATCTAGCAAAACACTTCTACTGAAAACAATATAGTAAGAGTGATAGGATACCTTTCCCAAAATTAGGTTTCAAAGAAACAATGGCTTCCATCTTGTATTCCCTTTCTTTTTCCCTCACTGTCTCACTCTAATGGAAGTTAGCTGCTATGTTGTCAGCTTCCACTTGGAGAGGTCCTCATGCCAAGCATGTGAGGGAAACCTCTGACCAATAGACTGTGCAGAACTTAATCTTTTGGTTCAAGAAGCTACTGAATTTTGGTTCAGAACTGAATTTTGAAAAAAAACGAAACCAAAACCACGTGCATAGGTTTGGAATCAGGCTCCTCAGTTGAATTTCCAGGTGAGACCAGAGTTCCAATGAACACCTTGATTGCATCACTTTGATCCCACTAGAAGTCCCAACTAAGCCACTCATGGATTCCTAATCTACAGAAACTGTGAGATAACCAATGTTTTTCATTTTAAGCTATTAAGGTTTTGGACATTTTTAATGCAGCAAGAGAAAATTACTCTGTCAGTGTTGATTTTTTTTTTTATGGTTGTATTAAGTTTAGGTAGGAAAATGTCCTTGTTAGCAGGAAATGAACACCAAAGTTTTGGAGGTTGGCCACTTATTAATTATTCAAGAAGAAACATTTCTTTGTAATATTTCCAACTTTTTGTTCTTTTAAAAGATTTTCTCAAAATAAATAATAACAGCAAAGTGTAGATTTTCTTCATGCTCAATTCCTTATTTTTCAAAATAATTTTATTTCTTTTGGTAGTTTTATCAAGAAAATAGTTTTCAACTCCCTGGAAGCCTCATTGTTCTCCATGGATTTAAGGAAAGGGGAGTTCAAAAATCAAAGTAAATAGAGGTAAATTTGTGAATTCAGTAGTGATCCCAGTGTCTCTTTTCTCTTTCTTTCTGGGTAAAGTTTTGATAGTAAGGAAATTATCTATCTGGATAAATAATTTTTTTTTTTATGTTATCTACAGAAATGCATTCCTTCCTAGGTATAGCTAATTAAGAATTAACCGGGGAGAAACAAAGTTCCATACGGGAGGTAGGAAAAGAGCATCCTAATTTTCATGTGCTGTTCCTTCCTCTCCTAGTTCCACAATAACTATTGGCATCTGTGAAAAGAAATTTGAAATTATGAAAGACGTCATCAGGCATTAGTCAACATGTATTTCAGTTCCTCCATATTTAGGTTTTTATTTAAACAAAAACGTCTCTTCAAACGCCACTAGATATATTTAGATAGCTATATTTTAATACTAAAACAAGAAATGGTATAGAATTGTTAATGTACATTAAACCCAGATGCATAAAAGTTTTACTACTACTCTTGAGTTAAGATCAACTATTTTTGAAATTCTTTTTTTTTTTTTTTGAATGGGCAGGCACTGGGGGGTCTCTGGCATGGCAGGCAAGAGCTCTGCCTGCTAAGCCACCATGACCCGCCCAACTATTTTGAAATTCTTATAAACAACTATTGAAAATATGTGTCCTCTATAACTCAGATTCCATGTCAAGATTTTCTTTCCTGAGTTAATTTTATTGACAATTTTACTAGGTGATTGATAACTAATTAGTACTTACTGAGAGAAATGGAATCCATGAAGAGTCAATGAGAGTCAGTACAAATCCTATGATATCTATAAATAACAGGGGCAACAAAATAGTATAGATTATAGACAACATATATTCCTTGTGCTTTTAAGATGCACAAGACGATTCTACTATGTGTCCTTTATTTTTTCTGTCCTCCTTTCCTTCCACGATCTTATGTGTGTGTATGTTTGTATGTTGATTCTAGTTATATTTTCTGGGTCTTCCAGTACTGCTTTTATTTTTATTACTGCTCTATAAACATTGAGCCAAATTAAATAAGGCCATTTTAAAGATTACCTTCTCAAATAATATTGAGTGTTGTGTGGACCCATATGATTTAAAAATTTAAAGAGCACAGAAAAGTTAGCACCCACTTTATATATTTCTACGTTGCTAATATCTCTTCTGTATTTTCATCCTAATGATATGGTCATGATATGATTCCCTGTTATCTGGACTTCATGATGTGGGCCATCAGAAAATAGTCACATGGAACAACAACTCACAATACACATCAGCCCTCATCATCAGCCCTGCAGTTCTCAAGGACGTCACAGGGACATCACATCTCAAACATTATGTTAGAATCTCACTCGAGAAATTCTTCTTAAGATTATAAAAGTCTGTGTAGCTTTCTGTAAACATCTCACTTTTAGGAAATTTGGAAGAATGTTTAATTATCAGAAGGAAGATCATGCTATTAATCAAACTTGGAATTGCTACCCTTACAAATAAATGATCATAGGCCAATTGAGTATTTAATTATTTCTCTCCAACACAAGGTTCTGTTTGCTTTCTCTTTTGAAATCTTCCCCAAATGAGGGCAGCACAATAATATCTTGAAGGAAGTACTGAAAAACTTCATTTAATTTTTTTTATCCCTTTTAAGATTCTTCTTCTATTGAAAAGGAATGGTTTGTTCATAAGAATCCAGTACAATGTTATGACAGATTCAATCTCCCCAAAGACTGACTTTCAGTTTGGCTCCAGTGAAAGATTATTGCCTGAGATGATATTTATTTTACTGGTTCTCATATACTTTAAACTCCATAGTTGAGTCAAAATGTTAGATGAATAAAATGGTCAGAGAACTCTGAGAAATCTTATTAATTTTGTAATGGTGTTGAAACCTTACCAAAGATTTTTTGTTTTCCCTAAGGCTTTGAGAAAATCAGGGAGATTTCTTTTTAACTGCGAAAAAGAGGTATGCCTTTCTTGGATTTGCTGTGAATTAAATCACAATTACAGAGTCTAAGGATGCTTTATGGAAGGTTACCTATGTCTTTTTGTTTTTTAGGATATAGACATATACACATACATATAATTTATACACTATACACATAAACATACGCATACATACACATGTGAAAGCATACATATTTACTTATATGCATGTAATTTAATAATGCAAATATGAATAAATGGAAAGCATAGATAAGCCAATTGAGGGACATCTATACCCAAAACCTCCTTCTACCTCACTGGATAGTGCAATAATTATCAGTCAATCATTGTACCAACGATGACATATTTAGATAAACTTAGACTCACAACTCAAATTCTGCTGCCTTTTGTATTTATGACTGTGATGAAAACACACCTAACTTCTGCTATCATTAAAATCTATAGAAACTTTACAGAGTAATGCCTATGGAAAAAAACTCGTGATATTTTAATATTAAATCTATGGGTCAATATGAAATGAAATTCAACTAGTAAAGGAATAGCAATAGTGGTTAAGGATGTGTTGTTCTGGATATCTATATATAATTTGTAACAAAAATTCCCTATCTCATTCATTCAAGGCTACATTATATTCATACATTAGACCAGGCTTGCCTCTTTGTTCTGTGGATCTGTTGTTGCCATTATCTCTAGAAAAAGCAGGTGGACTTATGTGATGAAAACTCATAAACTTCTCATGTTTATGAATCCTTTTTGTCCACATATATTTCCATTTATAATTGACCACTTGTGAAAAATTAGATGATAAAGGTGGTTTGGTGCTCTCCAGTTTCTTTGTTCATTTATGTTTCTGTCTATGTCTCAAGGCTTTATACTACTAAGATTCAATTCCTCTCTATTCATCCAATTAGTCCACTAATATTTTTGAATGTTTATTATGAGTCAAAAACTCAGTTAAGTTTTAGACATACTTAAGTTATATACTTTTAAGCAACAATTCTTGCTTTTGTTTGACGGTAGCAGGATCTCAGTTTACCAATTCCTATTTATAATGCTTATAATCACTTAGGATGTATGTTTGGCTTATTTTGATGTTATTTTCTAATGAAATACCTTACAGTATTATTGAAATGTATTTAATATAATATCTTCACATTTTCTGAAATAATATTTCTAGAGACAGAACACACTTCAATTTTCATAGTAAATTCTATAAGATACGTGTGTATTTATGTATAGATTGATTTGAGCATTAAATAGTACTTAAATCATTTTAGGAGAGTCCAGAATAAAAAAATTGGACCAATGAACTTCTCAGACTCTTTTTGTAACAAAGACCTCATGTATAATCATTTTAATTCCAAATATATATAGCTATTTTCCTTTCAAAAAGTAGGCACAAGGCAACGTTTTTTGTAGGACTTTTTTCTGAGATTTTCTAACTGAAGGAGGCTGTTGAAATTCCATTTCCATTTATCTATCATACATAATCTCTCCTGTACTTATATTTGTGCATCTTTCTCACAGCTAAAAATGATTACGACTGAGTATATATAGAATATATACTGGACATATATTTTATTTCATCTTACTACTTACTTCTTTAGTAGAAAATAAGGTAACATTTTAAATATAAAATAAATCATAACATGGAATATGCGTTATTTAAATTACTCTCTTAGACACATTGTTTGTAGTGAACGTTCTTTTTGAATCCATCACTTTACATTCCACTCATCAAGGGCTTCTTAATGACCAGATACTGATATTTTGATATTTCAGCAATTTTCTTTCCCTTTTTTATGCAGGAAGGAGTATTCTTTAGGGACATCTCATGTCCTCTGACTATAGTAAAAACTGATAATGCATAGCAATGCTCAGCCTTAAAAATGTTAAAAGTAATAAAGTAGGAACATAAAACACTGAAGAATGATCTTATCATTTTCCAAGTGCCTTAAGCACATGTTTTATACATGTTTCATAAATGCAACAAAAGGAAGAGGGGCAGGCTACCTCTATTGCTGGTCTGTGCCTTATTCCACTAATGGGTGTGGAGCTAGGATACTAGTTAAGGGTGAATGATACATTTCAAGGTTAACTGATATCCAAAATAAGGGCTGGCTGTGTTATGGGATACTTTAATGTTCATAAAGTGTTCAATTCTTGAGTGAGGATTTAGGATTTAATTTGTGAAACAAGAATTAGAACATATTATAAAACATTTTGAATACCAGTTTTAGATTGTTTGTTTTATACTGAGGAAACACGACACACAAAGCAAACCATGGAAAGCAAATCTTGAAAATGTTCCCCAAATATTCTAAACTTATGTTAGTGATTTTACTTTGACAAGAAATCTGCAAAAAGTAAATAAATTAGTTAAAATTATGGAAAGATCATTACCTAAGCAAATCTTTGGGATTATTTCCCTATTTTTCCCAACACGCAATTGTGGGAATAATAATGAGGATACTTGCTGAGAATATAACACATTATAGAATTTTATCTCACTTCTCTCATACTTTCTTTTGTTAGCAGTCCAGGGCAGTAGTAACAGGTGGCCATGAAATAAAAAGAAAAGGGGAACAGAGTGACAAGAAAAGAGTTAAAAGCATTGGCAGGCAGGGAGAGTTATGGATAAAATCTGAGCCAATGATTCCTGGCAGCCTGCAGAACAACTTCCAGTGAAATAACAGCGTAAGAGTAAAATACTTAATCAAAAGAGAATTAAAATTCATCGAATACATACTATATATATATATATAAATATGCTCAATATTCTAAATGCCTTACCTTATGAAGTCTTAATTAAAATGTTTATTCAACAAATGTTACTTGAACACTTATTACATGCTATGCTATCTCAGCACTACAGATAAGAAAGTGAGCAAAACTAATAAAAATATATATTTTCAAGAATCTTACATTCTAGAAGGGGAACTGACAATGAACAAGTTAGTTAAGTAAAACATTTAGTACTTTACATAGTATATAGTTAGGCTGTATACAGCAGTAGAAGTGTAGGTAATATTAAAATATGTTATACATATATGTAACTAAGTGATAAATGCTAAGGAGAAAGAGCTGGGAAAGGGTATGAATTCTTTCAGTTAACAAGCCAGATCATGTTGCACCTTGTAGGTTGTACCAATTTGAAATTATTATGTACCCCAGAAAAGCCATGTTTTAATCCTAGTCCAATCTTGAAAGAGCAGCTATTTCTCTTAATCCTGATTCAATCTTGTGGATTGAATCTTTATCTTTATCAAAAATTTAGGTGGAAACTTTTGATTAGATTATTTCTACAGAGATGTGGTATGCCCAATAGTGGGTTTGAACATTTGATTAAAGTGACTCCACCCATTCCAAGTGTGCCTCTATTACTTTACTGGAATTCTTTAAAAGAGGAAATGACAGAAGCCTCAGAGCTGAGAGAAATGATAAAGCTGATAGAAACCTCAGACCAGAGTTGATACAGATGCTGACATGTGGAGAACAGAGAAACGGATGTTTGGAGATGCTTGGAGACAAGCAGACATCATCATGAAATGTTAAGCAAGCCATAGCTTGGAGAGAGCCAAGGGAAGCTAAGAGATGAAAGCCAGTCCTGTAGAAGCAAAATGAGGAACCCCTACAGGAACAGAGGCTGAAAACAAAGGAGCCCAGGAGCAAGGGACCAGCAGATGCCAGCCACTTGACTACCCAGCTGACAGGTATTTTTGATCCGTTGGCCTTCCTTGAATTAAGGTAACTTCCTCGAGATTCCTTAGTTTGGGTAATTTTATAGGCTTAAAACTGTAAACATGCAACTTATTAAATTCTCCATTTTAAAGGCCATTCTAGTTCTGGTATATCACATTCTGGCAGCATTTAAGAAATTAACACATAGGTGAAAAAGGATCTTGGTTTTTACTCTGCGTGAAAAGAAAAACATTGAAGAACATGATATAATTTATGTTTCAAAGGATCCCTCTTGATTGTGTTTATGGTTTTACAGTTATACAGATCTCTCTCAAACCTTCTCAGATTTAACACATTAAATGTAAATCATTGAAAGATAATGATACGTCATGTTCAGTGAAATAAGACACGTAAAAAGACAAATATTGTCTGATATCACTGATATGAAATAATTAGAATAAGCAAATTCTTAGAGTTATAGTCTAGAATATAGATTGCCAGGAGATAGGGTGGGGGTAGGGAATGAAAAGTTATGCTTAAATTATACGGAGTTTCTATTTGGGTTGATGAATGGTGATGATGGTTTCACATTATGAACACAACTAACAGAGCTGAATTATATATTTGAATGTGGTTAAAAGAGGGAAATTTTCAGTTGTATATATATTACTAGAATAATTTAAAAAACATAGGAGTGTACAATAAAGCAGTGTGCCTTATTGTAAAAGATGGACTACTGTTAATAATTAAATTATAAAAATGTTCTTTCATGAATTGTAACACAGAAATGCAAGGTGTTAATACTAGGTGTTAAATGGGAACTCTGTATTTTATGCTTGACTTTTATGTAAACCTACAAGTTTTCTTAAAAACAACAACAAAAAAGTTATCTTAGGGTAGTGCTGTGTATAGAGTGTCCCAGGGGCAAAAGGCAGATGCAGCAAGATACATCAGGGCTAATGCAGTAACATAGTTGTGTAATCAAGTTGGCTTGGATCAGGAGGATGGCAGTGGTGGTGGTGAGAAGCAAGCAATATTTTATACATTTTATGCTGACTAAATGGATGTTACTCATGAAAGAAAGCTTGAGCAAAGGAAGATACTGTGTTTTTTTTTTTTTTTGCTTTTTTTTTGCCTGAATAACTATGGCAATGGATTTTGCATTAACTGAGATGTGAAAGTTTAGAAGGGAAGCAGATTTGGACATGGACTCGCAGAAGCTCCGTTTTGATGTGGTAAGATTGAGATTCCTATTAGATATGTAAGTGAAGCTGAAGCTATAAGATAGGCAGTTGGATAAATGTACTTAGAGCTCAGCAGAGAGGTCTGGGCTCTATAGGTATCTATCGTTATGTCTAAGTTTATATCTATATTTGTATTTATATATGATGTTTCAATATATGATGTGCATTTGCGTATGTTTAAACTATGAAACTCTATGTTAGTAGAGTGGCAGTAGACAGTAAGGAGAGACAAAAGACTAAACTGTGAGACATTCCCATAGTTAGAGTTGGGGAGAGTATGTAGAATAAATAAAGTAAACTTAGAAATGGCCAAAAAGGTAGAAGGAAAACCAGGGAAGTGTGGCACCCTGGAGGCCAAGGAGAAGAGAATAATTAATTTTTTCATCACTGCTAATATGCCAAGTAAGATGAGTCCTGAGAAACAACCATTGAATTTAACAACATTTAAGTAATGTAAATACTGGGGAGTTGGAAGTGAAAATGTTATTGGAGAAGGTTTAAATGAGACAGAGGGATAGAAATTGAAGACAATGAATATACAATAACTCTTTCCCAATATTTTATTCTAAAGGGATGAAGATAATTATTAGTTGGAGAAAGTAATATGTCAAATAATTTGAGTTGGAAACAAACAGCATATTTCTATGCTAATAGGAATGAACCTGTAGGCTAGGAAATTTTGCAGTAACAAAAAATAAGGGAGACCTAAGTCTGCAAGTGAGGATGAGATCAAATGCACAAATATAGAAATTGGTCATATCTAGTACACGGGCAGCACAGCCAAAGGAAAAAGAGAAGGTAGGTTTTGTTTGCCTACAGATTCAGATAGGTGGACAGATGCTGCGGAAGCTCGTCAAAATCCTTATCTGATTTCTAATTGCTTTTGTCAATTAAATAGGAAGAATGGTCATAAGCTGAGAGTGAAGCTGGAGTAAGGGATGTAGGAGGTTTGAGGGGAATGGAGAAAGTATGAAATAATCCTAAAGGAGGCAAAGAAGAGTGAATGAACTGGGGAGTAATGATATGAGTGCCCTGCAGCAGTAAGACCTATTTGAAATTCATGATCATGAATATAAATGGGGACAGGTCAACATGGTATTTTTGTTTTTCTGTAGTCATGTTCAGAAAGTATGAATACAGTTTACGGGGAATGGGGAAAAAGTTGAATATAACCAGAACTATAGTTTAGCCAAAATGAGTGTGATGCAAGCGGTCAAAAATATAAACCCAATTTTCTTGAATTAAAAGCCATTTTGCTTAGTCATTCTAATACATACTTTCTGCATCCATCACTTATACACCAAGGAAATAAGCAGAAATAAAATGCATCATTTTCTAGATGCCTAGAATACGTGAAAATTTCTACATACTAGTGTGATGGTTAATTTCATGTGTCAAATTGGCTAGGTTATGGTATCCACATGTTTTATCAAAAACTAGCCTACTTGTTACTGTGAAGCTATTTGTAGATGGGAATTACAACTATAATTCAGTTTATTGCATCTACAATCAGTTGGCTATGTTTACATTCACCAAAGTAGATTTCTCTCAGCAATGTGGGAAATATCATCACCCAATCAGCTGGATGTCTTAAAATCCAGAAATAAAGGTTTCCAAGGTCTGAAGAATGTCTGCCTCGACTTCAACATTTGCTCTTGTCAGCCAACTTCTTCTTGGGAATTTGAACTAAGAACTTCAAAATAACCTTTATCATAGTTTTCAGTTTGAAGAGGCCAAACTGGGGTTTGGAATTCTCAGCTGCCTATGGTCAAATGAACCAATTCTATCTAGTAAACTTTTATATATATATATACATAAACATATGTTTCTGTTTCTTTAGAGAACCCTAAAAAAAGTAGAGATTTAAGTATATTGATTATGAGCAGATTTTCATTTTTAAATTAGATTCATGGTACTACATAGGTGAATAGGTAATATGTAATAGTATTAGATAATTAAGGTAAATATTTTTTAAGTTCTTTTCAATCACGTTAAACAGTGATAGAATTCATGTAACTCATAGGAGTTGTAAAGGGACTCTCATTGAACAAAATTTTCAGACGTAAAAAAATATTTTGATGTTTTCCTAGGTAAATATTATAGGAAAATTGTACTTATAGGAGAAAATTGTTCTCATTATTGAAAATTTTGATAGATTCTAAGAACAACTATTCTTAATAAAATTATTGATGTTCATATATTGACAATAACAAATGAAATGTCCAATGAAAACCACCACATTGTAGATTAAATGTTATAGATTCTCTTGTTTTAGATAGATGGTAATATTGGGCACGACTGTTAGTTGTTTACCTAAATATATCCATAATATTAAAATTTTGATTAATACTAAGAGCAAAGTGTATCTTTTATTTCAAATAACAAAAATCAGTTTAAAGATTATTATGAGAAATGAAAACTTAGCAGCTAAGTTTGGCAGCTCACATTTATTGAACTCTTTCTTGATGCTAGACACTGTTTTCCAAGCCTTCCGAGAACTTTCTTACTTGCTGTATTATTAAACTAAATGTACTCATGTGAACTAAAAATAAAACTGAACATAAATTCAAATTATTCCTATTTTACAAACTAAAGCACAGACTGGTTAAATAGCAAGGTCATATATTTAAGCTGAATGATACAGTCTTGTGCAAATATCATCTATGTACTGAACTATGCATTTCTATATGAAAAATAAAACATTGCGAATGTAATTTGAGAAATCAGCTTGCAGTCATTTGGAATTTGAGTCGCTACTGTGTAAAGAAATATTCCAATAAAATCCAGATGATAACCCTTTATTTTAGAAAATTTTAGCTCATGGCCCAACAGAGAAATAAAAAGGAACGTTCTAGAGACTATTAGATTAATAAAATATGTGGTAACATATTTGACAGCTTTTT
>PVIY010034484.1:0-27076 GCA_004026745.1 Myrmecophaga tridactyla
AGTCAGGGTTCCTCGCTCATCTGGAAGGGCACACAGTGAACATGGCGTCATCTGCTAGCTTTCTGACCTGGCTTCCGGTTTCATGAAGCGCCCCAGGAGGCATTTTCCTACATCTCTAAAGGTTGCCGGCTCATGGACCCTTGCTTCGTGGTGCTGCAGCATTCTCTGCTCTCTCCGAATCTCTTATTCTCCAAAATGTTTCCTCTTTTATAGGACTTCAGAAACTAATCAAGACCCATCCAAATGGGTGGAGACATGTCATCACCAAATCCAGCTGAACAACCACTCTGATTAAATCACACCTCCAGAGAGATGATCTGATTGGTTTCAAACATACAGTATTGAATAGGGATTATTCTGACTTTACGAAATGGGATTTACATTAAAACATGGCTTTTTCTAGGGGACATACATCCTTTCAAACCAGTGCAAGTACCATGTAAGTAACTTACTCTCAAACATTTGTGGGGTTCCTTGAACTGTTCATTGCAACTCCTCTGTAAATTTGAAACGGCTTCAAATTTTAAACACTAAAATAAAAGATGAGATCATTTGCTGCTACTTGGAGTCAAATTGTAGGGTACAGGTTTGGAGTAGGGAGAGCAGGCTGGTGCAGTGTCCAGATTAGAGGTTCTCGTGGGTGCTCAGAATGATAATGATGGTGGCAGTGGGGAGAGAAGGGGGAGGCTGCACCCAGATATGCTCTGGAGGTAGAGCCGACGGGGCCTGCCAATGAGGATATGAGAGGGAAAGAGGAGATTCAAAGGTGCCTGCAAGGTTTTTAGCTGGGATGACTTTTTGAATGGTGGGCAAGGCCTGGAGATGAGCAAGTTGGAGAGGCGAAGGGAACAGTGGCTGGAGTAACAGAATCAAAATATATCCCAGATACTGCTACAGAGCCAAAGATAGTAAAGAGATCAATTTTTTTTTTCTCACAAGCTTCCCCCATTGTTTTGTATTTTCAATAAAGTATCCCTTGAGATGCAGGAGCTTAGACAGAGACCAAGGATGGGAGAGGAGAACCAGTCCTTTGCTGGGCAGCAGTAGGTGGAACTTCCTGGGAGGGAGCAGCACATTGGCATCTTTAAAACTATCTGTCGGTTCTGCCAATGTTACTTCACTGATTTAATTGAGAGCCTGAGGTGTACTTCAGAACACAAAATGCTACAGACAAAATTTTATTAATTATATCCATCAGGGTACAAAGTAGCTTGTCACACAGTCTTAAACATTCAGGATGCAGAGCAAAACTGCAACAAACCACACACCCCTATGGATTCATTTTAAATATCATTTAAACAAGACCCTCTTAGAATCATACATTATGCAATGGCTAGCTTGGAAAAAAGCTGTCCTGTGTGAAAATGTTTGATTCTCATAATGATAATGAACTTGCAGATTTTGAAGTAAGACTCTCCAAACACATCACTATAAACTTTAGGAAGAGTAAAATGGCCCATGCTTGATGTGCCACCAACAAATGCTAAAAGCCAGTAAGTATCCACTGGATAGCCAGAAGTGCCAGCACAGTGCTGTGGTGTGCAAGGCTCAAAGAAGCCAGGCCCAGACGGAGCCGTGGGCACCCCTAGATCAACAGCCTCTCAGTTCTATGTCACTCACACCTGCACCTGTAGCTCAGATCAGACTCCTAGTGCACAAACACGTGCACACACATGTACAGACATATACCCCTGTACACACCACACCCCTGGTCAATCAGTCACAGAGCCCCGTTCCTTGTCCCTGCTGACCGACACCAGCTATCTCTACCCCCACCTCCCATACCCGTCTCCTTCACCACCCACCTCCCCTCACAGCACCATCTTTCTCAGACCCAATGTCCCTGCTCAGGGATCCTCACCAGCTTCTGTGGTTCATGGGGAAAACCTGGCTACCTCACAGAGCCTAATTGCCCCTAGCCCCAGTTCCCTTCACCCTGTGCTCTCCTCAATCCAACCACACTGGACTCTTTTGCCTGGTCAGGCCTTCATTCAACTCTGGTCTTCATAAGCAGACTCCTCTGCCTGGAGATCCACCCCTACAGCAGAGCCCCTCACTCTTCAGGTCTCCAACAAGGCACTGTTTTCTGATGCAGCCCAACTGCCTCCAGGTCAGGGTCTGGTCACTATTCCACAGCAAGGTCTCACTAAGGTCCACATGGTGCATGCACCCCATGACTCTTACTCCCTCTGCCTCACCAGCTGGGGCCTCATCAAGAAGGCCGACTCTCTCTCCAGGGAGGGTTTCTATTCTTTTTTCTAACATCATTTTTTGTTGTGAAATATAATATATTTATATACACACAAAAAAAAGCAATAAATTTCCAAGTATATTTTAACAACTAGTTAAAGAACAGATTTTAAAGTTTGGTGTGGGTTACAGTTCCACAATTTTTTGTTTTTTTTTCTTCTTCTAGCTGCTCCAAGACACAAAGTTTCAAAGTAACTTTGGAAAGGCCAAAATCTGTCAGCTTAATATGACCCTCATTCGAAATAAGCAAACTGTCTGCTTTCAAATCCACTACTGTGCTACAATTAGGTAGTAGTGTGCTAACCATTTCTGAATTTTTATAACCAGTCCTGTTGCACAATCTATATCTCTTCAACATCAATTCTATTATTCTAAGGTAAAAATATACTCAACATCTTGGAATATTTTCCACCCAAAAAGGCTGAATAAAGCCTTGGCCCACCAACAGCTAAACTTTCAAGAGTTGAGCTTTCTCCTCAACTCTTCACTGCTCTATAACCCAAGATTGTTCCCTACACAGAACTTCTTCTAACTCCATAAAAGGCAATGAATTAATAATCAACTGTAAATGTGAATATGACCTGAAAATATGAACTGCTGTGATCTAGACTCTTAATCAGAGCCCCTGCCATGAATCATTACAGAATAAGAAACCAATGGACCCAAACTTACCCCTTCCTCCCTAGTTTATCAAGAGAGGAAATAAGATCAGACCAGCTGGAAAGTGTGCCCAAGGAGGAACAGAAGGCAGGTGGGAAGGCACACCGCAAAGAGAAAGGAAGATGGGAAGGTGCAAAGGAAACAGGAAGATAGGTGGGAAGTCCCACAGGAAAACCATGAAAGGGGGTCGTGAAACAGGAAGGCAGGTGGGAAGATGCATGGGAAACAGGAAAGTGAACAAGAAGGTGCATGGGAAACAAAAATGTGGATGGGAAGGAGCATCAGAAACAGGAAGGCAAATAGGAAAGTGCATGGGAAACAAGAAGGTGAATGGGGAGGTGCATGGAAAACAGGAAAGTGCACAGGAAGGGACACGGAAAATACGAAGGTGGATAAGAAGGTGTATGGGAAACAGGAAGGCAAATAAGAAGGAGCACGGGAAACGGAGAGGCAGATGAGGAGGTGCACAGAAAACAGGAAGAGCATGGGAAGACACACAGGAAACAGGAAGTGGATGGGAAGGTACATGGGAAACAGGAAAGTGAACAAGCACAGGAAAAAGGCAGGCAGGCGGGAAGGCCCTCTGGACTTAACAATGCTGCTCATACAAGTCACTCAGTCTCTCTGCTTCAAGGCCTCAGCCCCTTTGTGGTCAATATATCTGGAACTGGGAAAGGTTTTACAGGTTTTCCAGCCCAAATGTTGCACTTAGCAATGAGGAAGTAGAGGCCCCTAAGGCTGAGTGATATACAGAGAACATGAGGAACAGAGGTCCTCCCTCCTAAATGAACAGCAGACCCCACTCCACTGTGTGGTGCTTGGTTCCAAGGAAATCTTCCCCTTTAAACTTCCAGCTGCTTCTCTAGTCCCAGGAAGAGACAACAGGCTTGATTTCCATTACTGCCCAGGGCAGTGTTCCACAGCAGGTGGTGGCCACTAACAGCACAGCCCCAAGGAAGGACAGACAGAGTGGTCCAGTGAGGACCAGGTAGCAAGGGAATAGAGCTTCTGGCAACCACAGACTGAGTTGATCTTTGATCTCTTGTAGGGGGAGAGGTCAGAAGAGCAATCCAAAGGTGGAACAATTAAGTGGGTGGGGCACCCTGCACTCCATGGAGAGTTAGTGTAAGCCTACTAACTCCCAAATACAGTTCTAAATCTGAACGCTTCCATGTATTCTCATAGCCAGGAACTATAATGCTGTAAAATGAACAAACATTAAATTTTAACTTAATGCAAGTTACACTTTTAGAGGATTAAAAAGGAAGCCCTCCAGTGATGGCGGAGTTGTTCTGAGAAGATAGGATTAACAAATGAATATGAATGCTGATCATTAAATTGATACTTCTTTTAGTCTCCAATATCTTAGAGCAACTAGAACTAAAAACTTAAAATTGTGGAATTGTAACCCATGTCAAATTCTGAAATATGTTCTACAACTAATTCTGGTGCTGTGTTTTGAAATTTATTGCTTTTGTTTGTATATATGTAATTTTTCATTAAAAAAAAAAAGTCGATTGTGATGATAAAAAATATTTAAGCCTTCTAGCCTCCTATACTCTGGAGCACCTAGAAGGGAAAATGTGAGAGGATTGTATGGTAGCCCGTGACAAACTCTAGGATCTGTCCTGTAACTTCTTGTTGAAGAGTGCTTTGAAAATTATTGCTTTTTTATTTCTTTACTTTATACATATGATATACTACACAATAAAAAAGTTAGGAGACAAAACAAAAAAAGGAAGCCTTCTAATAACACACTAGACTCAAAAGACATACAAAAGTTACAGACCTGAGTCAGTGAAAATCTGTGAAGCCAGGAAGGGAAAATGGGTCCGAGGCCATACTGAGTCAGCGATAAACCAAGACAATCTCACTCCAGCAGGCCACTGTCTGTGACCTCACTCAGATGAGAGGTAAGCCCACCCCCAGGGTGGCAACACGCTGCTCCACTTCCCCTCCACTGGGTATCAGCCAGACTGCCTGGCTGTACGTTGTTTCAATTGGTCTATCTTGCTTCATCACTGCTGGAGTAAAATTTACTGCCTCCTTTCTGTGTATTCCTTTAGAAGTGTTTGTCCGTCTTCCTGCTGTGGAGGGGCATGTCACACGTGAGAGAGATCCTCAAATGCAACACTCCGCACCACCCTCTGGGGTTCCTCAGACAGCCAAGGGTCAAGCGACTCACCTTCACCCCCAACATTTTCTGCTGTTGTGTTTTAGGGTAAAAGAAATTTAAAGTGTATGATGGAGCGACAGGGAGGACAGGGCAACTGAGTTATGGCATGCAGAGAGGACACGGAGGTTCAAAAGAAGCGTTCATTACACTTTCGTGTGCATGCCAGTGAGATGGCCTGTTTCCGGGTGCTTTTTTATAAGCCACTAGAAGCATCCTGTAAAAATGCTTCTAAATTTAAAAAACAGGCAGGTCAATGAGTACCAGAATGAGTACTCTTATCAAACAATGCCTGAAAAGCTCAGAGAAACCGTTTAAGTAAGTTAAGATGATAATATTTTACAACATCTGTCCTCTTGAACAGTAGTTCCCAAAATGTGTTTCCCAGTCCAGCAGAATCACCCTGGAGGGGATGGGGAGCATAGTGCCAGAGTCTTCCCTTAGATAAGAACCCTTTCCAAGTGGAGTGGGGGTGGGGTGGATCCCTGAAGTTTTAAAACTAGATGCCCCAGAGAGCCAAGATGGCGGCTTAGCAAGGTGTAGGATTTAGTTCGTCCTCCAGAGCAGCTAATAAATACCCAAGAACAGCACAGAAGAACTGCTGGGACCACATCAGTGCCAGACACACAGTGTACCCCAGTCTGGACCAGCTGTGAGCCCACCCAGAACTGTGAGTTCCCCAACAACACACTCTTAAACAACCTGTGGGTCAAGGAAGAAATTACAAGAGAAATCAGTAAATATCTCGAGAAAAATGAAAACACAACATATCAAAACTTATGGGATGCAGCAAAGGCAGTGCTAAGAGGGACAGGTATTGCCCTAAATGCCTATATCAAAAAAGAACAAAGAGCAAAAATTGAGGAATTAACTGTCTACTTGGAAGAACTAGAGAAAGAACAGCAAACTAACCCCAAAGCAAGCAAAAGGAAAGAAATAATGAAGATTAGAGCAGAAGTAAATGAAACTGAGAACATGAAAACAATCGAGAAAATCAACAAAACCAGAAGCTGGTTCTATGAGAAAATCAATAAGACTGATGGATCCTTAGCAAGGTTCACAAAAAGAAGAAGTGAGAAGATGCATATAAATAAAATCAGAAATGGAAGAGGAGACATAACCACTGACCCCACAGAAATAAAGGAAGTAATGAGCGGATACTATGAACAACTTTATGCTAATAAACTAGACAATGTAGATGAAATGGACAACTTCCTAGAAAGGCATGAACAACCAACATTCACTCGAGAAGAAACAGATGACCTCAACAAAACAATTACAAGTAAAGAAACTGAATCGGTCATTAAGAAGCTCCCCAAAAAGAAAACTCCAGGACCAGATGGCTTCACATGTGAATTCTACTAAACATTCAAGAAAGAATTAGTACCAATCCTGCTCAAACGCTTCAAAAAAATTGAAGAGGAGGGAAAACTACCTAACTCATTCTACGAAGCCAACATCACCCTCATACCAAAGCCAGACAAAGATATTACAAAAAATGAAAACTACAGACCAATCTCTCTTATGAATATAGATGCAAATATCCTCAACAAAATTCTTGCAAATCAAATCCAACAGCATATTAAAAGGATTATACACCATGATCAAGTAGGATTCATCCCAGGTATGCAAGAATGGTTCAACATAAAGTCAATTAATGTAATACACCATATCAACACATCAAAGCAGAAAAACCACATGATCATCCTGATTGATGCAGAAAAGGCATCTGACAAAATTCAACATCCTTTCTTAATGAAAACTCTTCAAAGGATAGGAATACAAGGGAACTTCCTCAACATGATAAAGGGAATATATGAAAAACCCACACCTAACATTATTCTCAATTGGGGAAAAACTGAAAACTTTCCCCCTAAGATCAGGAACAAGACAAGGATATTCACTGTCACCATTGTTATTCAACATTGTGTGGGAAGTTCTAGCCAGAGTAATTAGATAAGAAAAAGAAATACGAGGCATCAAAATTGGGAAGGAAGAAGTAAAACTCTCACTGTTTGCAGATGATATAATACTGTATGTCGAAAATCCTGAAAAATCCACAGCAAAACTATTAGAGCTAAGAAATGAGTACAGCAAAGTGGCAGGTTACAAGATCAACACTCAAAAATCCATAGTGTTTCTATACACTAATAATGAACAATCTGAGGGAGAAATCAAGAAAAGAATTCCATTAACAATTGCAACCAAAAGAATAAAATATTTAGGAATAAATTTAACTAAAGAGACAAAAGACCTATACAAAGAAAACTACAAGAAATTGTTAAAAGGAATCACAGAAGACCTAAATAGATGGAAGGGCATACCATGTTCATGGATTGGAAGACTAAACATAGTTAAGATGTCAATTCTACCTAAATTAATTTACAGATTCAACGTAATACCATTAAAATCCCCCAAAATTACTTTTCAGAAATAGAAAAACCAATAACCAAATTAATCTGGAAGGGCAGGGTGCCCTGCATAGCTAAAAGTATCCTGAGAAAGAAAAATGAAGTCGGAAGCTTCATACTACCTGACTTTAAGGCATATTATGAAGCTACAGTGGTCAAAACAGCATGGTACTGGCATAAAGATAGATATACTGACTAATGGAATTGAACAGAGTGTTCAGATATAGACCCTCTCATCCATGGACAACTGATCTTTGATAAGGAAGTCAAGCCAACTCAATTTGGACAGAACAGTCTCTTCAATAAATGGTGCCTCGAGAACTGGACATCCACATACAAAAGAATGAAAGAGAATCCATATCTCATACCCTATACAAAAATCAATGCAATATGGATCAAAGACCTAAACACTGGATCTAAGACCATAAAACTGTAAGAAGAAAATGTAGGGAAATATCTTATAAATCTTATAGTAGGAGGCAGTTTCCTAGACCTTACACCCAAAGCAAGAGCACTGAAGAAAGAAAGAAAGAAATGAGAACTCCTCAAAATTAAACACTTTTGCACATCGAAGAAATTCATCAAGAAATAAAAAGACAGCCTACACAATGGGAGACAATATTTGGAAACGATATATCAGATAAAGGCCTAGTATCCAGAATATATAAAGAGATTGTTCAACTCAACAATAAGCAGACAAACAACCCAATTACAAAATGGGCAAAGACATGAACAGACACTTCTCAGAAGAGGAAATACAAATGGCCAAAAGGCACATGAAGAGATGCTCAACTTCCCTGGCTATTAGGGAAATGCAAATCAAAGTCACAATGAGATATCATCTCACACCCACCAGAATGGCCCTTATCAATAAAGCAGAAAACAACAAGTGCTGGAGAGGATGTGGAGAATAAGGCACACTTATCCACTGTTGATGGGGATGTCAAATGGTACAACCGCTGTGGAAGGCAGTGTGGCGGTTCCTCAGGAGGCTAAGTATAGAATTGCCATATGACCTGGCAATAGCAATGCTAGGTATCTACTCAGAGGACATAAGGGCAAGAACACGAACGGATATTTGCACACCAATGTTTATAGCAGCATTATTTACAATTGTGAAGAGATGGAAACAGCCAAAATGTTCATCAACAGAAGAGTGACTAAACAAGCTGTGGTATATACATACGACGGAATATTATGCAGCTGTAAGACAAAATAAAGTTAAGAAGTATGTAACAACATGGATGGACCTTAAGGACATTATGCTGAGTGAGATGAGCTAGAAACAAAAGGACAAATACTGCATGGTCTCACCGATATGAACTGACATTAGCAGATGAACTTGGGAGAATTTCAGTTGGTTACCGAGACCATCAAGAGATGGAAATAGGGTAGATATTGTGTAATTGGAGCTGAAGGGATAGAGATTGTGCAAGAGCACCTACTGTAAAAATTCAGAAATGGATAGCACAACACTACCTAACTGTAATGCAATAATGTTAGAACACTGAATGAAGCTGAATGTGAGAATGATAGAGGGAGGAGGGCTGGGGGCACAAATGAAATCAGAAGGAAAGACAGATGATAAAGACTGAGATGGTATAACCCAGGAATGCCTAGAATGTATAATAATAGTGATTAAATGTGCAAATTTAAAAATGTTTCTGCATGAGGAAGAACAAAGGAATGTCGATAATGCAGGGTGTTGAAAATAGATGGTAATTAGTATTTTAAAATTTTAACTTTTGTGTGAGACTAAAGCAAAAAATGTTTATTTGGTACAAATTTATATTTTGACTAGTGTAGTTCCTAATATAACTTATGCAGACAGCTTAATCGAATACCATAGTACTTGGAACCCTGAGTAGGGAATGAGATTTTGTAGGTTTGTCCAGAGTGATGCCCCGAAAAATCCCAGAGTGATGTGAATAGTGAATAAAAATGTATTTGCAAAGTCCCCTTGGGGAAATGGTGAGAAAGGGGGAAATTTCAACTTCCCCAAGTGGCAAATTCCTGATATTCTCACAAGCAGTGGGGATAACCAAAGCAATAGGCCAAGACTCCAATCTTGGGGTTTGTTCATATGAAACTTAATCCTGCAAAGGATAGGCTAAGCCTACTTAAAATTGGGCCTAAGAGTCACCCCCAAGAGAACCTCTTTTGTTGCTCAGATGTGGCCTCTCTTTCTCAGCCAACACAACAAGCAAACTCATTGCCCTCCCCCTTTCTATGTGGGATATGACTCCCAGGGGTGTGGACCTTCCTGGCAACGTGGGACAGAAATCCTAGAATGAGCTGGATCTCAGCATCAAGGGATTGAGAAAAGCTTCTCGACCAAATGGGGGAAGAGTGAAATGAGACAAAATAAAGTGTCAATGGCTGAGATTCCAAACATAGTCGAGAGGTTATCTTGAAAGTTATTCTTACACATTAAATTGATATCACCTGTTTAGTTAAGTGTAATGGAAAGGCTGGAGGGAACTGCCTGAAAATGTAGAGCTGTGCTCCAGTAGCCATGTTTCTTGAAGATGATTGTATAATGTTATAATTTTTGCAATGTGACTGTGTGATCGTGAAAACCTTGTGTCTGATGCTCCTTTTATCTACCTTATCGACAGACAAGTAAAACATATGGACTAAAAATGGATAAATAAGAGGGGGAACAAATGTTAAAATAAATTTAGTAAATTGAAATGCTAGTAATCAAAGAAAGGGAGGGGTAAGGGGTATGGAATGTATGAATTTTTTTCTGTTTTCTTTTTATTTCTTTTTCTGAATTGATGCAAATGTTCTAAGAAATGATCATGATGAATATACAACTATGTGATGAAAGAAAAAAAAAAAAGGCCCAAAGAGTAAATGGGAAAGCTGGTTTAATAAAGTGGTCCTGGAGAGAAAAAAAAAAAAAACTAGATGGCTCAACACAGCACCCCACCTCTGAACCACCTCTCTCCCCAGCAGTTCAAGGCCTTCCCATCCTTCCATCCACATCTTATCAAACTGTGCTCTACAAAGGGTTGGGTGGGTTTCTTTACCACAAGTATAAAATGGGAGTTCTCAAAGTGTGGTACCCAAACCAAAGCAGTACAACATCACCTGGAAACTTGTCGGAAAGGCATATTCTTGAGCCCTACTTCGACTTACTGAATCAGAAATCTAATTTGTGTTTTAATAAGCTCTCCATGACATTACGATGCATGCTTATCCTTTGTGGCCAGGCAACCATCTTGCAATGAGGTGGGTGGGAAAAGTGGTATTAAATCCAAACACCACCCCACTACCATGGGCAGGTTTACCTGCCCTCTCTAAGGCTGCTTCCTCACCTGTAAACTGAGAAAAATACTGCTGTCTCCAAGAGTCATTGTGGGTATTAAATTACAGAATCCCCATGAGGCACTTAGCATAGCACCCAGCAGAGAGTAAGTGCTCATTAGACAGTAGCTACTGCTATTAAGAGGTGACATTTTACTTTTTTATGGACTATATTAGCACTACTTAAAAGGTCATATTTAACAGGAGGCAAGCAAATCAAATCACAAAACATATCTGAGAATCCAGCTACATCAGCAACTTAGAAACTGCATGTTACAGACATGTTCCACCAGGCAGGATGCAGGGGGAAAACACCTAAGAAACACTTAGGAACTACCACAAAGCAGCGCTGTATGTCATTTGAGTGGAGGCAAGGGTCACTGGCCCCCAGCCTGAGTCTCTTGAATGCCACTGGGCATCAGGCAGCAGCAGCGACTTGAGTCTGGGCCAGTGGCATGGAAAAGAGCAGTACAACTTTTTAAGCTCCTTCGTCACACTGGGCTTAAGAATGTCTTTATAAATTTAAAACACGAAAGGCCAGCTCAAGTCACATTCCTGCCTTAGCAGATCTGTGAAAGCCCCCACCTCCACCCAGGTCTGATGCACACTTGTCACAGCCTCAGGCATGCTGGAAAGATCTACAGGAGATATGGTACCCTATTGCTCCTAGGGGAAAGGGACAAAAACCTTTTGAAAAATGCATGTGTTTTTCTCTGTAGTAAGGAGGATTTTTAATGTGAAACTTTTCTGTTTTGTTTGATCTCATTTTAGTAAGTAAGGGCAAAGTCTAAGCTGAGCCTGAACATGAATGGACAGCAGGCTCCTGAGGCGTCTTGGCTCAGCCACCCTCATCCCTTGTTCGTGGCCATGATGAGGGTGTACTTGGCACGTAAGTCACATTACCCACTCTCCCCGACAACCCTCCAAGGTCAATTTCATTAGCCCCGTTTTACAGATAAAATTATGGATCAGAAAGTAAGTGATTTGGCCCTGATCGCCCCAACAGGTAGCAAAGCTTACAGAATCCAAGGCTACCAGGACACTGGGTCTGCTGCCAGAGCTGTGGCCACCACCCCGGAGTCCTGAGGTCGGGGCTCGGGGACTGTAACATGCACTGGGCCTGCCTTGCTGTGAAGCTTGGGACAGGGTGGAAGGGGTGTGCTGGGAGAGTGCTAAGGACCTGTCAGAGGGCCATTTCTAATAAATCTTCCCAAACACAAGAGACTGAAAATAATCCTCAGAGCTAATCTAAGTCACCTTCTTGCCTTCAGGGACCACAACAATCCAGACAGATGCTGGAAACTGTTTTAGGTTTATGCCACCCTCCAATATACTCCATTCCAAAATTTAATTCTAAGAGGAAAACCATAATTTTTCTTTCACTTGAATATTCAGAGACAAAAAAAGAGTTCAATCATACTCAATCATGGACTGGAAACATTTTGTAAATCACCTCCCCATCCAGTCTGGAATAACGAGTGTTTTGTTTCTTTCAGTGCTGTTGAATCTGCTAGCACCTTGTAATCAAAGTAGTTTTTTTCCAAACCATCAAGTTTTCCACATACTGCTTTACCTAAGCTCTCTTCAAATGCAACAATTCTGAAAAAACCTAACATCCTGAACCATTTGCCTAGAAGTCTACAAGGATGGCAGATGACTTCAAGAAGGCCTGGATACGAGAGTGGCCCTGGGGGTTCAAGGCACCTGTGGGCTGCCAAGCCCCGCCCCCCACCCTCCCCAGCCAGTATCCTAAGCCCTAAGGACAAAGCCTCTGGTCTTGTCTGGGAGTCATGTCTCAGCCTGCGGGGGTGGGGGGGTGGGGAGAGGGGCTGTGGCAGGCCCTTGCCTTCAGACCCAGCTCCACCTGTGCTGGGTCTCAGGCAAGCAGGCCTCCTATCGAAATTCAATTCAAACCATCTTCCCAAGGAAAGCCTGACTAGGGACACCTACACGAGGCCCCTGCCCAGCTTGGCAGAGGGCCAGAACAAAAAAACCCTGGGGACATGGGACACAGCAAGTAAAGTAAGACCCATAAAGGATTTTTCTTTAAATATTTTTATTGAGAAATCTTCATACACATATATTCCACCATATGCAATCAATGGCTCGCAAAATCATTATATAGTTGTGTATTCACTGCCATGACCATTTTTTAGAACATTTGTATCACTTCAGAAAAATAAAAAAGAAAAACCAATACATACAATACACCTTACCCCTCTCTCTCATTGACCACCAGTATTTCCATCTACCCAATTTATTTTACTCTGTCTCCCTTATTATTTATTTTTATCCATATTTTTTTTACTCATCTGTCCATGCCCTGGATAAAAGGAGCATAAAACACAAGGTTTTCACAATCACACAGTCACACTGTAAACATTGTATCTTTATATAGTCATCTTCAAGAATCAAGGCTATTGGAACACAGCTCAACAGATTCAGGTTACTTCCCTCTAGCCATGCCAAAACACCATAAACTAAAAAGGGATATCTATATAATGTATAAGAATAACCTACAGGATAACCTCATGGCTCTGAAATCTCTCAGCCACGAAACTTTATTTTGCCTCATTTCTCTCTTCCCCAATTTGGTCAAGAAGGTTTTCTCAATCCCTTGATGTCAGGTGCTAGCTCATCCCAGGATTTCTGTTCCACATAGCCAGAGAGATTCACACCCCTGGGAGTCATGTCCCATGCAGGAGGGAGGGTAACGGGTTCACCTGCCGAGTTGACTTAGAGAGAGAGGTCACATTTGAGCAACAAAAGAGGTTCTCTGGGGGGTGACTCCTCGGCCTAATTTTAAGTAGGCTTAGCCTATCCTTTGCAGGAATAAGTTTCTTAGGACGAACCCCAAGATCGAGGGCTCAGCCTATTGATTTGGTTGTCCCCACTTCTTGTGAGAATATCAGGAATTCTCCAAATAGGGAAGTTGAGCATTTCTTCCTTTCTCCCCATTCCCCCAAGGGGACTTTGCAAATATTTCTTTATTCGCTGCTCAAAGACCCAAAAAGGATTTTAAGAAACAATCGGTTTGGGTGAACTTAATCCGAATAAAGCTGTTAAAAAAGAAAGGAAGGAGGGAAGAAGGGTATGTAGGAAGGAATGGAGGAAGGAAGGAAGGAATGAATGAACGAACGAGCTGTTGAGGGAAGAGGGAAGGGAAAAACTGCAATCTTTTTTTTTCTTTCTGGAGGGGATGGAAAGAAGATGTGGGGAAGGGAGTGTGCTAGAAAAAGCTTTGTGAGCTTGTGGCTTTTAAAACCAGCCTTGAAGTCCTGACAAGGCAGGAGGGAGGCAAAAGTATACATGCATAGAGGATGGTTCAGAAAGGAGCAGCTTGAGCAAAGGCGTGCAGAAGAGAATCCTAGGGCGTTGGAAAGAACAAAAACCTGATTCACTTGCAGAATAAATAACACATAGGGAATGAGAGAAAGATTTGGTTGAAAAGTGGGATGGGCCAATATGAACCCAGGCATAGCATCTTTATTTAATTTGGCAGGTCATGGGGAAGATCTTGATGATTTGTACAGGGATATGATATGCTGCCTGAGTTCGTATGGCTGAATAAATAATTAAATAAGATATATATAAAAGCATTTCACAAACTGCAAACACTAAAATGTTTTTTGTTACTGCCATATGTCTAATACTTAAGTACTTGAAAGGCTTGATTTACAGATTCTCAAATAAATCAGAATTAATTAATCAAATACTTATTTAGCACCTACTATTTGTCAGCAATGTTCTAGGCACTAGGAATACATCTGTGAACAAAGATCCCCTCCAATGTCAGACAATAAAGACAAGAAAATTATATAAGAAGGTAAATCCTATGGGGAAAAAAGGAAGAAAAAAAATGCAGGGAAACTGGGAATGGGGAGGGCAAAGGGTGGGTGCAGTTGGGGGCACTGGTCTGGCACAGAAAGCAGAGGTCGTGAGAAGGTCAGCTCCTGACATTACATTGGAGGAAGAGCCACAGGACTCTGTGTTGGCCTGGAGGTGCAGGGCAAGGATGAGCCACAGCATGCACCTGAATGAGTGGATGGAGAAAGCAGAGACGGGGCAGACTGGAAAGGGATGAGAGGCTGGATATGTGAGTCTGGGTTCTGGAGAGCAGCCTGGGCTGGCCTGTAATCCCTGACAGGCAGCTGGCTCAGTCAGAAGAGGGCACCAGGAACCAGACCCCAGGAAACAGGGATTTGAACAAGGGGTCGGGGAGAAGGGGAACCAGCAAGGTAAGAAGAGAGCAAGGACTTCCGGCCTCAAATGCACAGGAGTACTGAGAGTCAGTGACTGGATATGGTGGTGTGAGTGGAATGGTGGGGGGGGCGCAAGTCTCACCATCTGGGTCTGAGAATGGGAGCAGAGGAGATGGTGTGGGAAAAAGCAACTCTGAAGAGTTTCGCTGCAAAAAAAAAATATCCATGGCTTATATGCTTATAATCATCTTCACCAAAAGTTTAAAAACAAATAAACAAAACGTCTCGGACAGAGGTGAGGCTGATGGGTTTCAAGTCTATACCCACATGGCACTGACCAGCTAACCCACCCCTGTGGGGCACAGGATGCTGTGGACTAGCTGGTCACAGAGGTTATAAACAGGAAGTTCACTGGCTTCAATGCTCACCATAAATCATGAAATTAAATTCTAAGGTCACAAAATAAATGCCCCAGGCTTCAATAAGCAATGACAGACCAGGGCCTTCCCTTACAGAGAAGATTAAATGAGACTTTGGATATAAACATGGAGCAAGCATCCTGCCTTCAGAAAGAACCAGCAGCCTGGAACCGCTATGATCACACACAACCATATTGTCAACACAGGAGACTCTGAGTGGCCCCCAGAGCCCCTGTTTTCACAGACACACAGTTCACCCCCCAGGGACATAGGCCTGCTTTGGGGGCGCACCGCATCTCGAGCAGTCTGCACTGATGGGTGTGAGGATGGTTCCCACTCCATGGGCTCCTCAGGGCTCAGGGCTCAGGCCTCAGGCCTCCCCCTCCACCCCACCACTCCAACTCCCCTACCTCCACACCTGGCTGCCCTGGTCCAGCTACAGGCAGTTCTTTCCTTAACTTCTTTCACAATCACTTAACAAAGGGCCCCAAGGACAGAAAGGCTGCTTGAGTGCCATCTTTCCCCTATCTAGCATCCATGCCCTCTGACCTCTATGTGTGAGGTTTACTATTCTACCCGAATGGGGAAGCCAGATTCTCGTTGAACAGGACTGCTATTTGTTTGCTAACTCTTCTTCAACTGAAATGAGTGCCAAGAAATATAAGCTTATCTGTGGATTTGTTTTTTTTAAATTCTAGCAAAGTCCTGGGATGGGTGGAGAGTCTATTTCAGGTCCTAAACCTTCTACATATAAGCCCTGTTCACCAACATTCATAACAACTGCCCAGAGCTAAATATTGAATTATTCAAATCTGACCTGCCAAGCTCTCTGGGTTGGAAGGCTGATGTTAGAAATACTATAGCATAAAAAATAAATAAATAACGGGTTAAAGAGTAAACATTTTTAGGAACAACCCTCACTTATCCAAACTTGCGGTGTTTAGTGACTGGCTCTGTATTTTTGCACTAAGCATAAATGTCTTGGGAAGAAAAAGAAAAACAAACAAAAAAACGCTTCTACTAAAATTCTAGGAGTGCTACAGAACCTAATCCTATGCCAGACACCTGAGGCTAGCAAGAAAGGCCAGGCTGCAGGTCAAGAGGGCCATGATGTGAGGCCGGGGCAGTCCATTCGGCTACTCCACAGCTCACTGATGTCAAAGTCATGGTTCTAAACCAGAGACAGTCACCAAGCAAGCCGCCCTCAGAGCCATCCCCAATTTTGCTTCCAAACAGCAGCAGCAGGGAGCAGCCCACCACTCTTCTCCCCCACCCCCAGTCCTCACCCGCTTCCTAACAGGAGGGAAGTTGGCCCAATTTTGGCCTCCAAGCTGCCCACTAGCCCAAGGGCTTCTAGTAAATTGTCAAAGCCTCTCAAGGCTGATGAATCCCAGGTGAAAACGGTACCTTTCGCTCATGAACGTATCAGTGGATCTGGTTTTTTTGTGGGTGTGATAAAAATGGCTTCACTCATTTTAAATGCTATTATTTGAGCATCAACTATTAAACGCATTCAGGTTAGGCGCTATACTACCCATGTGCAATGGCGGGCCATTGCACCTGAGGTTCTTTCCTTAAAGTAAGAAAACAACCCTCTGTACTTGATATTTTTTCTAGTAACACAGAAATGTTAGCAAGAAAGAAAAGTAGTACAAAAGAAAAATAATCCAGATAGCAAGTAGAGAAGAGACTGTCCTTCTGCATCTTTAGTTCACCATGCCCCAAATTAACTAATTAGTTAATTCATGAATAGGAAGGATTTTTCATGTAAGACGTTTTTCAGTGTTCCCCTGGACTGAAATAGCCCCTAAGCTATTAGCCAATAAACTGGAAGAGCTACCTTTCCCAATGGCCGCCTAGAGACAACACACATTGAAAGTGTAAATGGAAAGAACCTTCCAAACTATCAATTAAATTTTATAGAAGTTTGGCAAATATATAATGTTTCAAAACAGGACACCAAGCTTTCTGAAATCTGCATTTCCTTCCATAAGCTAAAATAATTGTCAAAATTGCATTCTTCTTAAACAAATGCTTCAATAGTCAGGTGATTACAAATACAGCACTTTTCCAGAACATCTCCCTGATTTGAATGGATTAAATATTTACACACCCACACTTAGTTTTTTCTCCTTAATACTTTCAACAAGAAGGTAGCCTCTCTTTCCTAAGATTTCCAAAGCACAGCCTCTGGAAACCACGACTTTTAAGATTAAGAAGAAAAAAAAAAAAACACAAATCAAGGATCCAGAGAATACAGGACCACCTGCAGATACAGATAAAAAAGTAGGAAGTAATTTTTCTTAAGTTCAATTAAAAAAACCAAAAAGCTTATGATTAAGATCTCATTTTAAAAACTGAGTCCTCACTAGTGTCCATCGGAAAGTAACTGAAAAACATAAGACCCTCATGCAGCAGAGAAACCTCAATGCCTTCTCTCCTGGCTATGGCAGGTCTCCAAGGTTTGCCAGGTACACAGAGACACTGCCTGGTGGCGAGGACACGACCCAAAGGCCGGAGAGGCAGGCTGACACTTCTCTCCATTCTCCTCCCCTGTGCACCTAGAGCATCAGCAGTCCAGCCTCTCACCTCCACCTCAACCCAGGCCACCCTGGAGCGGGCAGCAACCATGGTCTCCTCCCTGACCTGCATAAACCATAGTTTTAAGGGCACCGAGTACTTCTGAACTTCTTTATTACAACAAGCTTTCACAAATCCAGACACACTTAAAACAAAAGCCCTGCTTAAAATCCAGAGGATTTTAAGTGACTGTCCAGTAAAACACAAAACTGGACATTTCAGGGCCCCAGTGAGACAGGAGAGTATTTCAGGAGGGCTAGTAACCTATGGACCCTCAAACCAACAGGTGCCTGATCAGCCTTGAGTGCTGCTTGGGGGCAGGGTGGGAGGGAGACATGAGGGCAGCTCCCACTCACCAGGTCTGCCCTTCACCCCTGGCTTTACCAGTCACCTGAAGGACCTATCCAGATACCCACCTCAGCCCCACACCCACACTCCCGCAGGGAGAGGAAGTCCACCAGAATTTCGGGGGGTGGGGTGTGCTGTCCTCAAAGAAAATCATACCTGTCCTCTGGCCACGCCACCTACAGGGTCACAGCAGGGGGCTTGAGGAAGGGGACAGGGTGACAAGGGAAAAAAGAGGGTGGTCAGGAAGGCCAGTGGGTCATGGGCTTTGAAGGATGCATAACTGAGCAGAGAGTGGCAGCTACCAGATGAGTCTTCAAAGGGAGAGAAGTGGCTAAAGGGGATTTTCTGAAGGGCTATTGGGTGATGCACACTGTAACCTCCTTTTCCATGTCCCCAAGGAGCTTCATAAAAGACCTGGCTGGTCTAACAGTTTTTGGAGTGCCACAGGATGGGTTGCTGGGCTGTGACAATGAGCAAAAACATGACAGCCTGTTATGTGAGGTTTCTCAACTTTCTGTATCTCTGGCCCCCGGCCACATCAGAGCCATCTGAGGACCCTTTCATCCCTTCACCTGGCCCCAACCTACACCCCAGCCTCAGGCCCCACTCCACCCAGCACCCTCCACACACCCTGAGCACACTCCCTCCTCCTAGCCTTTGGGTCTTACTGCCACCCTGTCCTACCCTACATCCAGCAAACTCCCTCCCTTCCAGTAGATGACCAGGTCAGGTGTATCCGTGTCCCCTCCAAGAGACCTTTACCTCTCAAGACAGGATGCTGCTCTAGTTCCCACACAAGTGACATGCTGTCCACATGCGCAGGTGTGCCAAGCAGCCAGAGCGAGCTGAGTGAGATGGATGAGACCCCAGGCCACCTGCATCCAGAGGACCTGGTATACTGCCCACCAACAAAAGGAGAGCTCAGCTCCCAGCTCCACACATCAAAACTTGCAGCAAATAAACATGAAACAAAACCTCACCAGAAAGCTAAGTAAGAAAACTATCAGAAATATAAATTATAGAAAAGGCGCTAATTTCCCTAATACAAAGAATTCTGGCAAATTAATAGGAGAGATAAACAATGCAACATGAAGTACAGGAAAAGGGAAGAACTCTAACTAAATGTTAACCAACTCTTTCCATGCTCCTCGTGCTCACAGTTAAGCTGCCCATATAAACCAGGAGCCCAGGTGGCTGCTTGCAGGCCTTGGCCAGATACAGGGAGATGACAGGTGACTTGGCCACCTTCCTCGAAGCCCTGCATCGCCGCCACAAATTCAAGCCATCAGCCGGCAGTCACAACAGATGCAGCATGCAGCTGGTGCCCAAGAGCCTAAAGCAAGTCACAGGTGCAGACAGAGAACTTACCTTGGGGTGATTTTTAAAACATACGTTTCAAACAAAATAAGAAAAACCTAATTTTTAAATTGTCAAATTAACTCCAAAACAGCTCTATTTCCCATGCAGTATCTTGGGCCAATAGTATAGGGATGATTTGTTAAATGTCAAATTTGTTCAAGTAAGAAAACACAAGAAATAAGTTAAAATGTGGTGATTAGGACAGGACAAATGACCGGTTTCTTAAATAAATTGTAAATGGGAATAAAAGAGGAAGAGGAACCTATATGTTTAAAGAGTATTCGGAGATACATAATCCAAACGCCATATGTAGAGTTTGTTTGGGACCCTATAAAACAGATCAACCATTAAAAAAAAAAAGAAAGAAAGAAAGAAAGAAAAGAGGAAATGTAAGCAATGAACATTTAATGATATTAAGGGATTACTATTATTTTTTATAATGTCATCATGTTATTATGGCTATGTTTTTTAAAGAAAATCTTCATCTTCTTGACGTATATACTAAAATATTTACAAAAGAGATGTCAAGATATCTGAGCTGTGCTTCAAAATAAACCTTTTTGGGGGAAGGAAGACTAAAAATGAAATCAGACTGACCATGACAACTATTAAAACTGGGAGTTCATTATTATAGTCTCTCTACTTTTTAATGAGTTCAATTTTTTCTATAATCACTTTTATTAATATTGTCTATGAAAAGAATATCAATATATGAAAGACTCAAAACATTCCAAAAACGAACAATGAGATTTTCATATATGGGTTTTAATGACCCCTACATCATTAATGAAATCCAAACGGGGGACAGCTGAAAGTGTGACATGGAACCTGGCCTAAACAATTTTTAAAAATAAGTTTTATTTTACAGATACTGAAAACAGAAAGACTAAATCCAAATAACTATAATATCTCATCACAAACTAAAGAGCTGTTTTTCTTTAATGCAAGCATATCATGGCATGAACATCAGCCACATGCTCAGTTTATCTGTCATGAGTTTGTTTTATAGCTAGCATTCTTCTGGATCATAAAACAGTTTTATGAGCTGGTAAACTTTAGTAAAACTGCAAAGCTGATGTGACTAACAGCTTCAGTATTCAGCTTTATACACATATATCCTACACCTTGTTAACACCGACACAGCAGTATCTACTTACAAAAAGTCCCTCCCAAGCAGGTAAGGATTTCTTTTCTATAAAACCTATATGACTATATAACCTAGCTGCAGGGGTGAAGAAGGGGATGTGGGATACTGGCCTGCTCCAGATGTGTTCACGGCTGGTCTGCCAAGGCTCAAGCCAGGTACACAGTGTGGAGGGCTGGCTCCTTCCTTCAAAGTCCCTCCTCTCTGGGCCATTAGGTGACCTCTCTTTGGTCATTTCTCATTTAACTGTCAACGTCCAAAAAACTACTGTAAACTCAAATACACTGGTTTGTTTTGTTTTCCTCTGCCTGCCTTTTTAAAATCCTTGTAACTTTATTTTTTCTATAGCAGGGAAAAAATAAACCATAAGAAAAGGCTCACCAGTCTTAGAAGGAAAAGTTCCAAAAGTTCCAAGGTGAAAAAAGACTTGACCCTGGAAGAAACACATAAATCGGAGAGCAGAAGAAAACTTTTCAATTTCCTAATCAGTATTCTCCAAAAGACAGGCAGGTTTTACAGCTGCCCAGAGCCCAGTGTACCTTCACCAACAGGGAGAGATTCTGACCCTAGAATTCCTTAACCAAACTATCAATAACTTGAGGATAACAATAAAACATTTTTAGACATTCAATAACTTGGAAAGAGTATCACCCTTGTGCCCTATAGGGGGATATGTACCTGTATTTCTTTTCCCCCACGTGAATAAAACTCCAACAAATCAAAAAACAGAATCCAAGAAAGGGTGAAATCAATGTAAGAAACAGTGGCAGCTGGTTATAACACAGATATAGCAAAGGACATGAGGAAGAAAGTAAAAGGAACTCTTTAATAGCAAAATCTAGATGAGTCTCCTGCTTACAGAAGTGGGATACCTGCCTTCTCTCTGGGTCCAGTCACGTAGTTCAGTTTTACAATGAATAATATGTACATAACCATATTTATTATAAATGCTGTTTATTAACTCCCAATTCTTACAATCAACCTAGACAAAACAAGGAAAAGTTAATTATACTCACAGAAACAGCATAAAGGTTATAAACTTGGACAACATAAAATTGGTAATTCTCCTAATTAACTTGAGTGAAAATTAATTTTAAAAATGACATACAGAGATATAAAGGAAATTAAAACTTCAAATAATTTTATATACAAGTCCAGGTCGAAACAGAAATTAACTGATAAAATAGATGGTGTTTCTAAGAGAACATAAATTACAAAACCAAACAAAAAAGACAAAAAACCTGGATTAGAATTCTAAATTTAGAAGAAAGTTCAAATGGTGTCTTAACACCCACCCAGCAAAGGTGCTAAATTCAAGTAGTTTTATAAATGAATATTTTAAACTTCAGTGTAAAATATCCTTGGACACAAAATTGGAAGGTTCATATTTTTTCATAAAACTATCATAATGCTGATGCCAAAATGTTCCAAAGATAACATACAAAATTTAAAACCACAGACTACCTACACACTATTCCTCAGTGGAAAGAAAGATTTTTTTAAAAAAATGTAAAAAGCAAAAACAAAACAGGCTCAATTGGGCAGAATAAAATGCCATGGCTACATGTTTTATTCCAGGAATATATGAATGATTCAATGGTATTACATAATTATTATTCATTTGCGTGTATTAATTAATAAATAAACAATTAACATGAACACTATAAAAAAAAAGAGACAAAATCACAGGATACAAATAGATTGAAAGTGAAAGGATGGAAGAAGATGTTCCACACAAACTGTAATTCAAAGAAAGCAGAAGTAGCTATACTAATATCACACAAAACTGACTTTAAGTGTAAAGACATCATAAGTGACAAAGAAGGCCACTATATATTAGTAAAAGGGTCAATTCACCAAGAAGACATAACAATCATAAATGTCTATGTTCCCAATCAAGGAGCTCCAAAGTACATGAGACAGACATTGGCAAAATTGAAGGGCATGATAAATATTTCAACAATAACAGTAGGAGACTTCAATATACCACTCTCCTCTACAAAGAGAACAACCAGACAGAGGATCAAATGGAAATAGAAAACTTAAACAATTTGATATATTTTAATTGGACCTAACAGATATATACAGGTTGTTACACTCCAAAACACGGGGATCTACACTCTTCTCTAGTGCTCATGGAACATCCTCCACGATAGATCATATTCTGGGGCATACAAAACAGGTCTTTATAGATTTAAAAACACTGAAATTATTCAAACCATTTTCTCTGATCACAATGGAGTGAAACTGGAAATCAATAACCATCCAAGAATGAGACCTTTCACAAATATATGGAGATTAAGTATCACACTCAAACAACCAGTGGGTCAAAGAAGAAATTGCTAGAGAAATCAGTAGCTATCTGGAGACGAATAAAAACGAGAATACAATATATCAGAACTTATGGGATGTGGCAAGGGCTATACAGAGAGGGAAATATATTGCCCTAAATGCCTATATTAAAAAACAAGAAAGAGCAAAAATCAAGGACTTAACCATTCACCTGGAGGAATTTGAGAATGAGCAAACTAACCCCAAAGCAAATAGAAGAAGAGAAATAACAAAGATTGAAGCAGAATTAAATGAATGGGAGAACAAAAGAACAAAAGAATCAATAAAACCAAAAGTTGGTTCTTCTGAGAAAATCAACAAATAGGCTGCAAGTAAGGCTGACAAAGAAAAAAGGAGAGACAATGCAAATAAACAAAATCAGAAATGAGAGGGGGGTCATTATCACAGACCCTGAGGAAATTTAAATAAAATCATAAAAGGATACTATGAACAACTATAGGCCAACAAACTAGACAACTTAGATAAAATGGACAAATTCCTAGAAACACACTAACAAGCTACACTGACCCAAGGAGAAATAGAAGATCTCAACAAACCAATCATAAGTAAAAGATTCAAAAAATCATCAAAAATCTTCCTACAAAGAAAACCCCATGGCCAGATGGCTTCATGGGGAAACTTCATCAAATATTCCAAAAAGAACAAACACCAATAATGCTCAAACTTTTCTAAAAACAAAAATGAGGAAAAGGAACACTACCTAACTCATTTTATGAAACTAATATCACTTTAATACCAAAACCAGATAAAGATGCTACAAGAAAGTAAAACTACAGACCAATCTCCCTAATAAACATAGATATAAAAATTCTCAACAAAATATTAGCACATCAAATACAACACATTAAAAGAATTACACACCACGACCAAGTGGAGTTTATACCCGTAATGCAAGGATAGTTCAACATAAGAAAATCAGTTAATGCAATACAGCACATTAACAAATCGAAAGTGAAAAACTATATGATCATCTCAATTGATGCTGAAAAAGCATTCAACAAAACTCAACTTCCTTTTCTGGTAAAAACACTTCAAAAGGTAGGAATCAAAGGTAATTTCCTCAACATGATAAAAGACATATATGAAAAACCCATAGCTAGCATCATACTCAACTGTGAGAGGCTAAAAGCTTTTCCCCTAACATCGGGAACAAGACAAAGATGCCCTCGGTCACCACTATTATTCAACACTGTACTAGAAGTTCTAGTGAGAGCAATAAGGCAGGAAAAAGAAAGAAAAGGCATCCATACTGGAAAGGAAGAAGTAAAATTTTCATTATTTGCAGATGACATGGTACTATATTTGGAAAATCCTGAGCAATCTACACAAAGTTACTTGAGCTAATAAACAAATTCAGCAAGGTGGGAGGTTATAAAATTAGTGTGCAAAAATCAGTAATGTTTCTATACACAAGCAATGACCTAACTGAGGAGTCAATTAAGGAAAAAAATCCACTCAGAATAGCAACTAAAAGAATCTAGTATCTAGGAATGAACTTAACTAGGGATGTAGAGGACTTATACACAGAAAACTACATAACATTGTTAAAAGAAATCAAAGAAGATCTAAATAGGTGGAAAGACATTCCCTGCTCATGGATAGAAAGGTTAAATGTAGTTAAGATGTCAATTCTACCCAAGTTGATCTACAGATTAAACGCAGTACCAATCAAACCATCAACTTATTCTGAAGACTTGAAAAAGCTACTCACCAAATTCATCTGCAGGGGGAAGAGACCCCAAATAGCTAAAAATATCCTAAAAGAAGAATGAAGTGGGAGGACTAGTATTCCCCAATCGTGAAACTTATTATAGGATTCAGGGGTGCGCCTGACCTGGGAAAGCCTTCTGCACCTCATAGGGCACACTGGTTGCAGAGGCCGAGGAACCGAGAGGCGCAGAACCCATGGGAGCACACGGACAGGAACCAAGGACTAAGAAGCAAGCCAGGCCATGTTCCTTGAGAGCATTACCCTCACCATGCAGCCCCATGACTGGTGACTCACCCCACACCCCATGCACCTAACCCCATCACCTGCTCCCATTCCCTGCACTCCAGGCGCCCCCACCCCACCAGCCCCCAGTGCACGTATATGTCTCCCATCCCCACCCCAAGTGCAGTCCAACCTACCTCTCCTGCACCCCTCCCAAGCACTACCTCTACCTCCCTGTTCCCTGCAGGCTCTTCAGCAGATAAAGGCTGTAGGGACTCACCTCCATACCCAGGCTAGCCCTGCCCCCTCTGCCCATAGTGTAGCACAGCCTTACCCCACCCCACCCTGAGCTCTGTGCATCAGTTCACAGCACTCTTAGGTCCACACATGTGCACGGGCCCCCAATCATGTCATTCAGCTCTGGGAACTGCACTTTATAGCAGTGCTAGAACCATGCATGCGCACGGCCCTCAGCCACATTTTCCAGCTCTGACAAAGTGCTGACCTGCAGAGCCGGGTCACATCTGCCCCCAATCCGAGAAGGCATAACACCAACCTGCTGCCACAGCTCTATACATGTGCACAAAGAGCTATGTGCCTTACACCAGTGCACACCAGGGTTATGCCCCCCAGACTGGTGCACCCGCACAGCTACATCCTCCCTGGCCACTGGGTGCCCATGTTCACAAGCATCAGCGTAACATCCTCAACTTGCGCCTATACCTGCCCTGAAACAAATCACCGTACTGAGTGCCCCACGCTGTACCCTGCTCCCTGCTGTACATCCATTCCACAAACACAAGGCCTTAGACTACTGAAAGAAATCAACTCCCAAATAAATCAATCAAGATATTTACATGCCATGAAGACAGCAGAAGATCACTAAGCATATCACAATGCAGACACATATAGTCCTGCCTAATAACCAAATTAAAACACCAGAGGAGACAAAGACTCTGGAACAATCAATCAAAGATGTTCACACAACTCTACTTAATAAAATAAGTGGGACAGACAATGACATAAAGGAGATCAAGAAGACAAGAGAAGAGCATAAAGAGGAATTTGAAAGAATAAATAGAAAAATAGCTGATACTACAGAGATTAAAGACTCTGTTGACCAAATAAAGAACATACTAATGGCACACAACACCAGATTTGAAAAGACAGAAGAAAGAATAAGTGATATAGAGGACAGGATAATTGACCTAGAAGACTCAAAACAGCAAATAGCAAAAAATGTCTAGATACATCCTAGAGAATATTAAGCAGATAGATAATCAAAAAGTATTGGGAAAGTCCCCTGAGGGATGGGAAAAGAATATGGAACTATCAAACCTTACCATCAGGGATCTCCTGATACTGTGCAAAACTTTAGGGATGCCCAAATCAATAGGCCATGCCCTCAATCATGAGGTTTACTCTTGTGAAGCTTATGTAGGTAGTGGAGATGCTGAGCCTACCTATAAGGCATGCCTAAGAGTTACGTTTGGAGGATCTCTTTTGTTGCTCAGATGTGGCCTCAGTCTCTCTAAGTCTATTCTAGTTTGCTAGCTGCTGGAATACAATATACCAGAAATTGAACGGTTTTTAAAAAGGGGAATTTAATAAGTTGCTAGTTTATAGTTCTAAGGCCAAGAAAATGTCCCAATTACAAAAAGTCTGTAGAAATATCCAATCAAAGGCATCCACAGAAAGATACCTTGGTTCAAGAAGGTCAATGAAGTTCAGGGTTTCTCTCTCAAGTGAAACGGCACATGGTGAACACAGTTGCAGTTTCTCTCTCGGCTGGAAGAGCACATGGCAAGGAAGGCATCATCTGCTAGCTTCCTCTCCTGGCCACCTGTTTCATGAAGCTCCCCAGGAGGCATTTTCTTTCTTCATCTCCAAAGGTTGCTGGCTTGTGGGCTCTCTGCTTCTCGTGGCTATGTCG
>PVIY010034485.1:0-27071 GCA_004026745.1 Myrmecophaga tridactyla
ATCTTTTTATGAGATGACTTTATCTCATTGCCTTGAAATATAAAAGGTTTAAAATTATACTAAATGATCTGTTTTCTATGTGATAAGACTTTGCATAGCATATAATCTGTTATTCTCTTACATTTATACTCTGGCCATTTATATTTATAGCTCTTCTCTCATAAATAGCAAACAGTTGGGACTTGCTTTTATATTCAACTTGACCATCTCAGCTTTTTAAAATTTTTAGTTCATTTATACTTAATATAATTATTGATGTTGTTCTAGTATACCGTATTCCTATTTCTTATTGCCCCATATATTTCTTCTTTCCAACCTTCTCTTCTATTAATAAAGTGCTTTTTACTATCTACCTCCACTATTCTATATTCATTTATACTTCTCCTGACTTTTATTATCACATATTTTACTTCAATATAGTCCATAAAACCCACCACAAATTACCATTATTTTGCTTTAAAACAGCCAAATGTCTTTAAATAAATTAAAGAACAAGAAACAAATTTTCTGTAATCATCATATATCTGTCGATTCTTGTGTTCTTCTTTCCATCATGCAGGCTTAAATTTCCATTTGGTATTATTTCTCATGAGCCTGATTAACATCCTTTAATATTTCTTGACTTCTGACAATGCCTTCTACCAATATTTGTTCCTTTTTCAAGCCTTGTTTTACTTTTGAAAGGTAGTTTTGGTAGATATAGAATTTTAAATTGAGAGGATATTTTTCTTCTTTCAGCAGGTTAATAATGCCATTCCATTTCCCCATAGCTTTAATTGTTTCTGCTGACAATTCAACAGTTATTCTTCTCAACCATTCCAATATATGTAATGTATTTCCTTTTCTTTTATTCTTTTATGTTTTCTCTTTGTGTTCTGGTTTTCCACAATTTGATTATGATGTGATTAGTTGTATTTTTCTATGTCTTTGTATATATGAATTTTTCCTGTTGGGGATGTACTGAACATTTTAAATACATGGGATTATATTTCTCACCAAATTTGGATCTTTGACTATTGGCTTTTTCAATTTTTCCAGGCTCTAATCTCATGTCTCTTTCTGGGAGTCTAATTATGTATATGTAGCTACTTAATATTGTCCTGCAAGTCAGTGAGGCTATATATCTTTTTTTAAATTTATTCTTCCTCTCAATCTTATAATTAGAATTGTCTTTATTTCCCTGTACACTAGTTAAATGACATTGTACAATCTGATATTAGGCCAATGCAGTGGATGTTTTATTTCAGATACTGTATTTTTCATCTAAAATTTCCCTTTGGGTCTTTGCTGTAGCTTCCATTTGTATCTTAAGCATTCCAATATGTTCAATGATTATGTCCATCTATTTCATTAAATTTCTTCAACCTATTTATAGTAGTTACATAAGGCTGTTGTCTGTTAATTCTAACATCTGTGTTTTCTTTGAGACTTCTATCAACTGCAGTTTCAAGGGAATGCCCTGTGTTTTCAGAGAGGTCTCTCAATCTCTCTTGTCAGAACTCCAAAGATTACTAGCATTTTCTAGCCTCTACTGTCTCTATTTGTCTCCCCCCCACCCCCAAATATTGTTCTCTGCCATGTTAGTATTAGCCAAAGAGTCAAGGTGAATTAAACGCACATTTCTGTAGCTCCTTCTCTATGGATGGATATCCCTCCATTCCAATACCTTAGCCTGTAAGTTCCAGTCACCTCAGCTGCTGTGAACACTGATCTCTGTTTCCCCCAACCAGTGAAACTGCTGTTCTTTATTTGGACTACACTTACCTATTCTGAGGTTTGGAAAATACCCTGGGTAGAAAATTAAAGTAAATGTTGCTCTTCTCCCAATAGGTTCCAGTTCTTTCAAGGATTAAATTTCTGTAGATTATATTGTCCAATACTTGAAATGCGTTGCTTCATATATTTTCTCCAGCTTTATAAATTTTTGCAGCAGGAAGATAAATCTGATGCTCATTATCCTGGTATGGCCCAACCCAGAATTCCATCTCACCATCTTTTCAGCATTTATTATGTGTTTTTCTCAGTGTTTTAGAAATATAAGTGCATTTCCTATTCTCCCTTAAATATGAATTATGGATTTGTTCCCCATATTACAATTGAAAATATTAATGTTTATGAGTTTAAACTATCTAAAATAATATAGATAATAGATATTGAGCTGAGTTTTAAATCCAAATCTGCTTGAATTCAAAATCCACTCCGATAATATTTCAGTGATGGCTTGGAAATGTTTTTACAGCCAAATTGCTTGTTTAATGAAATATTCACATTTGCCTAAAATTTTTATTTTATATGAAAATAATACTATAAGGCCTGCTCAACATGTGCTTGAAGTGGAGGTACAAGGCACAGAGTCACCTGCATCCTGGATAAAGGGAGTATCAGCCACAAGATTTTCACAATCACATGGTCACACTGTAAAAGTTATATACAATCTTCTTCAAGGACCAAGTCTACTGGAATAAACTCAACAGTTTCAGGTATTTCCTTCTAGTTATTCTAATACACTAAATATGGATATCTATACAATGCATAAGAATAACTTTCAGAATAGCTTCTTAATTCTATTTGAAATCTCATAGCCACTGAAACTTTATTTTGTCTCATTCCTCTCTTCCTCTTTTGGCCGAAAAGTCTTTCTCAGTCCCGTGATACCAGAGCCAGGCTAATTCCAAGAGGTCATGTCTCATGTTTCCAGGGAAACATATACCCCTGGGTGTCATGTCTCACATAGGGGGAAGGGCAGTGTGTTCACCAGGGAAGTTGGCTTAAAGAGGCCACATCTGAGCAACAAAAGAAGTTCTCTGGGTGTGTCTCTTAGGGATGATTATAAGTAGGCTTAGCTTCTCCTTTGCAGGAATAAGTCTCAAGATCAAAGGCTGGGCATATTTAATTGGTTGTCCTCAATGCTTGTGAGAATATCAGAAATTCCCCAGGTGGGAAAGTATAATATTCCTCCCTTTTCTCCATCCCCTCAAGGGGACTTTGCAAATACTTTTTTTTTCTCTGCCCACATTACACTGGGATATACTGAGGCATCACACTTAACCTGTACAAACCAAGAAGATCTCATCCACTAATCAAGATTCCATGCAATTATGGGATTCAAATAAATTGACTATACAAGTTAAATTAGCGTGCTACCAACAATATAAATTTTGCGCCAAATCGAGATGATACTGTGTTTTTTCCTGCTTTTATTTATTGATGTGATGTATTACATTAATTGATTTTCTTGTGTTGAGGCAGCCTTGCATGCCTGTAATGAATCCCATCGGTCACAGCATATAATTCTTTTAATGTGCTACAAGATTCAATTTACATGTACTTTGTTGAGGGTTTTTGCATCTATATTAATTCAAGAGATTGATCTATAATTTTCTTTTCTTGTAGTATCTTTATCTGGATTTGGTATTAGGGTGATGTTGGCTTCATAGAATGAGTTAGTTAGCTTTCCCTCCTCTTCAAAATTTTTGAAGAGTTTGAGCAGGTTTGGTACTAATTCTTTCTTGAATGCTTGGTAGGATTCAAATGTGAAAACATCTGGTCCTGAACTTTTCTTTTTTGGGAGTTTCTTGATGACTGGTTCAATCTCTTTATTTGTTTGTTTGCTTGTTTGTTGAGGCTGTCTATTTCTTCTGGAGTCAGTGTTGGTTGTTCATGCTTTTCTAGGATGTTGTTCATCTATTTTTTCTAGTTTGTTAGCATATCATTGTTTGTAGTATCCTCTTATTAATGTCCTTTATTTCTGCAGGGTCAGTTGTTATGTCCTCTCTCCCATTTCTGAATTTATTTAAATCCCCCCCCCACTCTCTCTCTCTCTGACAGCCCAGCTCAGGGTCTATTGATTTTATTGATTTTCTCAGAGAACCAACTTCTGGTTTTGTTGATTCTCTCCATTGTTTTCATGTTCTCAATTTCATTTATTTCTGCTCTTATCTTCATTATTTCTTTCCTTTTGTTTGCTTTGGGGTTAGTTTGCTTTTCTTTCTGTAGTTCCTCCAAGTGAACAGTTAATTCCTCAATTTTGCTCTTTCTTCTTTTTAAAAATAGGCATTTAGAGCAATAACTTTCCCTCTCAGCATTGCCTTTGCTGCATCCTGTTAGTTTTGATATGTTGTGTTTTCATTTTCATTTGCCTCAAGATATTTTCTGAATTATTTTATAATTTCTTCCTTGACCCACTGTTTTTTTAAGAATGTGTTGTTTAGCCTCCATATATTTGTGAATTTTCCAGCCTTCTTCCTGTTACTGGTTTCTAACTTCATTTAAATGATCTGAGAAAGTTTTTGTATAAGCTCAATCTTTGAAAATTTAATGAGATTTCCTTTGTGTCCAACATGTGGTCTATCCTTGAAAATGATCCATAAGCACTTGAGAAAAATGTGTATCCTATTGTTGTGGGGTGTAGTGTTCTATAAATGTTTGTTAAGTCTACTCATTTAGTGTTCTATTCAATCTCTTTTCCCTTAATGTTCCTCTGTCTAAATGTTCTTTTCATCGATGAAAGCAGTGTCCCGAAGTCTCTAATTATTATTGTAGAGGTGTCTACTTCTCCTTTCAGTGTTGTCAGTGTGTGCCTCATGCATTTTTGGGCACTCTGCCTTGGTGCATAAATATTTATGATTGTTATGTCTTCTTGATGAATTGTTCCTTTTATTAATATATAGTGTCCTTCTTTGTCTCTTTTAATTGTTTTACATTTGAAGTGTAATTTTTCTGTATAATTCTCTTCTGTTTGTTGTTTGTATGAAGTATCTTCTTCCAGCCTTTCACTTTCAATGTATTTTTGTCCTTTGTCTAATGTGAGTCCCTTGTAGACAGCATACAGATGGGTCATGTTTTTTTAATCCATTCTCCCAATCTATGTCTTTTGATTGGGGAGTTTAAACCATTAACATTTAATGTTATTACTGTAAAGGCAATACTTTATTCTACAATTTTCTCTTTTTTATTTTATATGTCAAGCCTTATTTCTTTTCTCTCTTTTTTTTTTACCTTTACTGATAGTCTTCATTTCTACATTCTTCTCCAGACTTCCTTCTCCTGTCCTTTCCTGTCTGCCTGTCATGCTCCTAAAAGTATTTCTTGTAGAGCCAGTCTCTTGTTCACAAACTCTATCAGTGACTGTCTGAAAATATTTTGAACTCCACCTTGTTTGGAAGGACGATTTTGATGGGTATAGATTTCTTGGTTGGCAGTTTTTCTCTTTCACTATCTTAAATATATCATACCACTGCCTTCTCCTTCCAAGGTTTCTGCTGAGAAATCTGCACATAGTTTTATGAGCTTCCCTTATATGTGATGGGTTGCTTTTCTCTTGCTGTTTTCAGAATTCTCTCTTTGTCTTTGAAATTTGACCACTGGATTAGTAAATTTCTTGAATTATGTCTATTCAGATCTATTCTGTTTGGGGTATGTTCTGCTTCTTGGATATGTAATTTTATGTCTTTTATAAGAGATGGGGAATTTTCAGTGATTATTTCCTGCTTTAGTCTTTCTCCCCCTTTTCCCTTCTCCTCTCCTTCTAGGACACCCATAACACAAATATTCTTACACTCCATGTTGTCATTCAATTCCCTGAGACCCTACTCATATTTTTCCAATCTTGTATCTATTCTTTTGTGTATAGGATTTCAGATATCCTGTCTCTCCATTCACTAATCCTTTCTTCTGCCTCTTCTAATCTGCTGTTGTAGGTTACCATTGTTTGTTCATCTCTTCTATTGTGCTTTTCATTCCTGTAAGTTCTGCCATTTTTTTTAAACTTTTGTGTTCTTTATGCTTTCTCAATATCTTCTTTATATCCTTCATCTCTTTTGTCATATCTTCCGTCAACTCATTGATTGGCTTTTTGATGTGATTTTGCATGTCTGTTCAAACATCCTTAATTAGTTGTTTCAGTTTCTTTATCTCAATTGAAATGTTGGTTTGTTCCTTTGACTGGGCCATATCTTAAACTTTCCTAGGATGACTCATTATTTTTTGCTGGTGTCTAGACATTTGATTTCCTTAATTAGTTTAGTATGGAGGTCATTTTCATTTTTTTTACCTAGAGTTTTCTTGTTAATTGACTTTGTTCTCTATCTATTCTTTAATATTCAGTTCAATTTATTCTAGACTATTACCATGGCTTCACTGATCACAAGTTTTCAGCTCTCATTTTTCTGTTTCTTGCCCTGCCTATATGGAACCTCTTTTTGAGGAGGGTCTCTTCACATATGATCAACCCCAGTCAGAATTTTCCAGACAAGACAGGCACATCTCTCAGGAGAAAGGTATTTTCAGTATCAAGTTTCCCTGAGGATGAGACCCAACAGGTTGTCAAACTTTCCTATGAAGCCTTTAGACTCTGCTGTTCCTATCCTGCCCAGCAGGTGGTGCTTGTCAGCCCACTGCATCCCAATAACATAAAGAATAAAGTGGTATGGTGCTTTTAATTCTCAGCAGACCCTCTCTGCCAGGGGCATGGTTGAGACAGAGGCTAAATTAGAAAGTGGATTTATGGCTTAGCCCCTGGGGTGTGAATTCTCTGATTGAGGGTTGCCACTTGAGCTGGGTCCTGCCCTCTTTTCATGGGGAAGATACATCCTTTAGGAAATTATCTCTGCCACCTGACTCATTAGTTTATCTTTCAGTACTGTTGTAACTTAGCCCTTGCCTGGGTCCAGCTCACAATTGAGAATGACTTATGCTTTCAATAATGAGATATTTGGAACAGTAGAAAATAGAATAAAAAGTCCCTTTTTAGAGTCAGTCCCCAGCCCCCAGGTTTCAGTACTTTGAGCTCAGCTGCCTCCAGAATCCTCCATCTTTATTCTATTTTATTCCACTTCACTTTATTTTTTTCTGTCAGGGAAAGAAAACTCTGTTAAAAAAAAAAACTCTGTTTTTTTTTTTCTGTGGGGGATACAGAGTTCAGTATTTTAGCCATTTGGCAAAATAATAGAAATTTCCTAGTCTTACATTATGATTAATGAATAGATGAAGAGGAGCATGTCTATAAGTCTTTTTTTTTTTTTGCTGTAAGAAGAAAAACTAAAAAGAGTTGGAAGGTTGTGTTAGTCTTTAATATTTGTGTATATATCATGCAGCTGATATCTAAATTCCAGAAATTGCAGGATTTCAAAAATCATATTTTCAAAAGAAGTTTATTAGATCTTAGAAGATCAAATACATTTCAATTCTAAAAATATCATAAGCTAGTTTCATTAATACCTGAAAATATTTTGCAGCTCAAGTAGAAAAGAGATAAACCTATATCTTATTAATGAGCAAAACTTCACCATGTCTTTTGATGAAGTAACATAAATGAGTTCTCTCTCCCACTGTTGGGATTGAAGTTTCAACCTTAGAGTTTCTTTGAAAAGCTGAGCCTAAAATGGGCACACACATGCACCTGATGTCTCTTCCTCAAAACTCTGGTTGTTGGATGTGCTGAATTTATTAGGCAATGGAAGGGGAGCTGTGTGCTTTCATTTCTATTTGTCCATTATTATGAGACATGTAGAAAGTGCATTTGGTGTGGAATCAAAGTTATATTTCTGAAGATGTTGAAAGATTTGGTTTGAGGTTGGAATACATCAAATTCGTAGGAGGAAATTTAAAATAACCTGTGCATGTGTGTGTGCATGTATTTGTCTGCCTGTCTGTGTCTCAGAAAGGGAGGAAGAGAAGGAGAAAGAGTATAAGAGAGAGAGAGGGAGGGAGGGAAAGGGGGGGAGGAGAGAGAGAGAGAGAGAGAGAGAGAGAGACTTTGTTAAATTATGTCTCCATAATTAGATGGAAAATTTGCAAAGATAAGGTAAAGAAAGATGTCTAAATTATTTACTATTTTATTCTCAACAATTTACAAATTTACAAAGTGCCTGTGACAGATAAGTACAATGAAATTCTCTTCTTTTCTCCATTTCTGTAAAGTGATTATTTTTAAAAACTGATGAATTTTATTATGCTTCATCAGTGTTAGGGATTGAACTGTGTAACCCACAAAACACATGTTTAAGTCTTTATCTGTGTTCCTGTGGGTATGAGGCCATTTATAAATAGTACCTTTGAAATTGCTATTATTTTTTACTGTGTGGACTAATTTGTGAATAGATATTTGAAAAATCCTATTTAGAAGAAGCTGAATTGAATCAGAGTGAACCTTAATTCACATAATTGGAGTCCTTATAAGGAAAGGAAATTTTGATGCAGTCAGAAGCCAGAAGTCAGAAGACGCCAGAGAATGAGAAATATTGCCATGTGATAGAGGCAGAGATGCAATCCAAGGACCTCATGGGCTGTGACAAGCTAGTACTAGTACTCTAAAGGTTCTAGGAGACAGCATGGTGGGTAGTGTCTTCGAATTTGGACTTCTAGCCTCCAAAATGGTGGCACAATACATTCTTCTTGTCTTAGCCATTCCATGCTGTGGGATGTCATAACAGTCTTATAATCTAAGTCATTTACTATTTCCTTTAACTATGGAGAATGTTTGAATAATCCAGACCCAGTCCTTGGTTAGATGCTGCTAATTTTTCCAGCTAGTGCAGGTATGAGTCATCACAACCCATGAGTTGTTTTGTTTCCATGCATCTATTCCCAGGTATTTTTGTTTTGCCAGTAGCTCTGGCAATGATCGAGAGTTGTTTGCATCAAGCCTCCCTCATCTCTAATTTTTTTCAACCACCTATATATCAGTGTTTCCTTCTTTTATTTCTGAACAGCCTTCCATTGTACAGATAGGCCACCACTCTTAATCCTCTTAGTTGTTAATGAACATTTGGTTTATTTCCAGTTCTTGTCTCTTGTGCATAAAATTGCTTTAAACATCCACACACAGGTCTTCTGGGATACACATTTAATAATTTCACTTCTTTGCATAGCTAGGGATAGAATTACTACCTTGTATGTTATGTATGGGTTTAGCTTTATGAGAAATGAAAAACTTATTCCAAAGTAGCTGTTCTAAAGTTTGCTTTTACTTTCTCAACACCAATATTTGTAAGTTCAGATTTCTGCACCTCATTGTCAGCATTTGATATTGCCAGCCTTGATGTGGTTAGTCTTTTAATTTTAGCCATTTTAGTGGGTAGTCAGTGGTGTACCTTTATATATAAATAATTGCAGAACATACTTTTCAAATGCACAAGAAATACTTACATAAATTGATCATATGTTGGGATACTTGAAAGAAATGTCCTAGTTTATCTCTGGTGATACTAACTATGGAAATACCTAACTTATTTTGCATTTACATCAGCTTTTTTATGATTACTATTTGCATGGTATATATATTTCTACTTTTCACTTTTAAGTGTGTGGATGTCTATTTTGCTCTTTACCTTTTTCTTTTGAAATAAAATTAGTCAAAAATTTCCATTTCCCATATACTCTTCATCTAGCTTCCCCTAATGTTAGACATTTCACATAGACATAGTACATTTATCATAACAAAGAATTAAGAATTTTATGCATGTATTAACAAAATGTATTCTTTTCTCAGATGTCACAAGTTTTTTCAGTATATATTTAATGTTCCAGGATTCAATACAGGGTCCTATGTTGTACTTATTTGTCATGTTTCCCATTCTCCTCCAATCTATGACATTCATAAACTTTTCCTTACCTTTCATTATTTTGTTATTTTTGAAAGACGCCGAACAGTTATTTTGTTGAATGTCCCTCAATTTGGAGTTGTCTAATGTTTTCTCACAATTAGATTAAAATTTTTGCATTTTTCACATGAATACCAAAAGAGGTATACCTTCTCAATGCATGATGTCAGGGATTACCTGGTGTATTAGTTTGTTATTGCTGCTGGATTGCAATATACCAGAAATAGGTTGGCTTTTATAAAGGGAATTTATTAAGTTACAAGTTCACAGTTCTGGGCCCATAAAAATGTCCAAACTAAGGCATCCAGGTAGAAATATCTTGACTCAAGAAAGGCTGATGTCTGTCACATGGGAAGACCTTTGGGTAATGTGTGCTGGTCCCTGTTCCTGGTTCCATTGCTTCCAGCTTCAGATACCAGTGGTTTCCTCTCTAAGCCTCTGTAGGCCTTTACTTAAGTCCTAGGGGAAACGACTCTGAGTTCTGGCTTGCTTAGTATCTCATGGAAGGCACATAGTAACATCTGCTGGGCTCTTCATCTTTAAACATCCATGTCTAGATGTCTGCTCTCTCTGTCAGCACTCCAAACATCTCCAAATGTCTGCAATCTCTGTCAGTTCTGAAGCAACTGTGTTTTCTCCAAAATGTCTCCCCTTTTGAAGTACTCCAGTAAACTAATCAAGACTCACATTGAATGGGCAGAGTCACATTTCCATCTAATCAAAAAGTCACACCCACAATCGAATGTACCATTACTCCATGGAGTAAACTAATCAAAAGTTCACACCCATAACTGAGTGGGTCAGTCACCATGGAAACAATCTAATCAAAGGCCTCTACCCTACAAGATTGAATCAAGATTAAAGGATATGGCTTTTCTGGGGTGCATAACACTTTCAAACCAGCTCACATGGTGACAGTATATCATGACTGTAAATCACAATCTTGATCACTTGGTGAAGATGATGTCTTCCATGTTTCTTCACTGTACTGTTACTGTTTTCTTCTTTATCATTTATAAATATTTTGAAGGAGAAGTGACTATGCGAATATCTTTTTCCCCTCAAATTTTTTCCCACTAATGCAAATTAGTCTCATTTAAAACTCTGGGTCTAAAGTTATTTTCCTTCAACTTCTGGAAATTTCATTCCAGTATTGATATGGATCTAATAATTTTGTGGAAAAGAATAATTTAATATTAATTCTTCTTCTATTCTACATGATCTGCCTTTTCTTTGAAAGATTTTAAAATTTTTTGTTTTTGTTGTGATAGTGCTACATTCACAGTTGTCTATTCCATTTTGACTCTTTGTGCCCTAAATATTAAAGAACTTTTTAAAAACCAATAATTATTCATTTAAATATTTATTCTAGTATAATTATTTTTAAATTTTAATGTAATATAATCAGAAACAGATAACTCAGAATAGATATTTTTCCTGATGAAACAAATTTTTTATCTTTATGGAAAGGCCTTAACATAACTCTACAAATTTTTTTTGTCTTGAGGTCTATTTGCATTTATTAATGTAGATATCTCATTTTACGGTAGTTGTATGTGATATCTTTATCATTTCTTTTAGTTTTGAATTTTCCAATTCCTATAAAATTATATGAAAAGTAAGATTTTAAAAATTCAGTCTGGTGATCTTTGTCTTTTAATCAACTCATTTAGAACACATATATAATTGAATTATCAGCATAATTTAATTTGAATCTAACTTTTACCCTGTATGTTTTAATTGGCTACACTTTTTCTTTGTTTCCTTCTTTTCTTTTCTTACCTAATTTCTCTAATTACACTTATTTCAGAGTAATTATTACAGTCATATTGATTTTTATTTTTACTTATGTGAGAATTATAATCCTTTTATTATCTTGGGCTACTTATAAAATTATAACATGTACACTTATCAAGTCTAAGTTTACTTGAAAATATTGCCCATTATTTTTAACATTAACTGATGCTTTCCTTTAAAATGCATGGTTATAAAATACATCTTTAAACATGTAGTACTAAAGGAATTTTGCATAAATGTGCCTTTGCTTAGAAATATCATTAACATCATACCTTATCCAGCCCAGATGTGATTGGGGAAACTTTAGCATAAGGACTGTTGAAAAAATTTTTCATTGCTGATCTAAAATTATAAAAAGTGGGTAAATAAGTTTAAGAAAAATGTTCACGTTATATGCTCTAACAAAGTGAAATACCACAACTTAAAAGTGGAAGGAAACAGGAAAGAACAAGAAGAAATAGAATAAGATCACTGAATATCACATAAGAGAGAGTTATGGATAATATACAAAATGGGCCAACCATAAGCGAATCCTCAGTAAGGCAGAATGACACTGAGGGGATTATATGAAGATATGTGTAAATGCCTATTAGAACAAAAATGCAAATATTCATAAATTTAAAAGAAATACAAAAGAACAAAAATTTCAAATTCAAAGAAAGACCACAGAATAGAACACAAACAGTATATATAGCACAATGCATTACAAAAAAAAAAACAAGAAATAACTTGACAGAACAGAGACTAAACAAATCCATTTTATCAAAATGTAGAACTGAATTAATCTCACCTTTTAGAAGAAAAGGGCACAGAGCAAAACCCAACCCTCTGCTACATAAATGGCAAAGGCATTTAGTAAGGCTAAAATTTCAAGATGGCAAAGAAAGGCTGGGCAAATGCAATCTAAATGAATGTTGGTTGGCAAACTTCAAATTTCATTCAGCCAGGGCTGCATTTAAGCAAAGCAACCTGAAAAAGACATTACAGTTTGTAATGGTTAAGCCTAAAATTTTGAATGAAGATATAAAAGTTATGATAATGGATATTTTAGTATCCCTTTAAGTTCTACCACCCAAAAAACAAACAAAAATAAAGTTGAAAATATCCTGAACTTAATTAAAAAGGTAGATACTAATAATATATATCCAATGTTGTATGTCAACCTCATTTTCAAAAGCATTTGGAACATTCATGAAAATTCACTGTATATTTATACCAAAAAAACTTCAATAAATTTCAAAATGTACAAATAATCTAATAATGAATTAAAACTAAAATGTAGTAACAAAATGAAAAACATGAAACTGCAATCAAAAGTGATAATGTATAAAAATTGACCAGAAATGATAACAGGCACTAATCCTCATAATCTAGAAGTCCATAGTATCACAGGCCTCTGAGAGTCATGCCCCATGAAACCCTGAACCCTAAGATCAATATAAGCAGTTTTGGCAGATGCCTTCAGAGAAAGTATAGCTTCAGAATTTGGTTCTATTTGTTGGTCCCATTTTCACCTTTTACATTTGTCTATTAATTCCCTATTCCCTTTCCAGATAGTCAACACTTTCATTATCATTCTTAATTGTGTTGATAATTACTCTACCAAAATTTTAAAAAAGCCTAAAATCTTTGTATTTCTCTTTTTCACCTGTGCATTTATGCTGCCAGAAAGCAATATGCCAGAAATGGAATGGCTTTTAAAGGGGGAATTTAATAAGTTACAAGTTTAAAGTTCTAAGGCCATAAATATGTCCTAACCAAGGCATCTGGAGAAAAACACTGTGCTGGTTTGAATCTATTATGTACCCCAGAAAAGCCATGTTTTAACCCTGATCCAATCTCGTGGTGGCAGCCCTCTCTCTTTTTTTTTTTTTTCATTTTTTTTTTTAATTTGCATATGGTCAGGAGGCACCAGGGATCGAACTCCAGACCTCCAGCACGGAAGGTCGGAGCTCTGCCTGCTGAGCCATGGCAGCCGCCCAGCCCTCTCTTTTAATCCTAACTCAATACTGTACTGCAGAAACTTTGATTAGATGATGTCCATGGGTATGTGACACACCGAATTGTGGGTGTGGCCTTTTGATTAGATGCTGATGTGACTCCACCCAATCAAGGTGTGTCTTGGTTAGTATACTAGAGTCCTTTAAAAGAGGAAACACTGGGCGGGCAACAGTGGCTCAGTGGCAGAGTTCTTGCCTGCTGTGCTGGAGACCCGGGTTCTATTCTTGGAACCAGCCCATGGGAAAAAAATAAATAAATAAAAGAGGAAACATTTTGCAGAGAGTTTAGAGTAGACACTTGGATAAAAGACATGGATGCTTGGAGCCCAGCAGATACCACCGTGAGATGTTAAGCAAGCCAGAACTTGGAGCGAGCCAAGGCAAGCCAAGAGATGAAAGCTAGCCCTGAAAAGGCAAAGTGAGAAACACCCACAGGAACAGAGCCCAGGAGCAAAGGATCAGCAGATGCCAGATGAAAGGTTTAGGAGGCGAAAGGGTGAGAAAGAAGGAAGGTAGACCAGGAACTTTAAAGCGGGTGGGATTATTTCTGCGCTCCCGGGCTGAGCTCACCAAATCCAAGATGGAGGGAGGTGAGTCAGCACCTGGGTGATGGCGTGGGCAGTTTTTAAACAAGGGGGTCAGGTGACATCTGGAAGGGGCGGTTCTCTGAAAGCCAGGTGTCCGGAAGGGCGGTTCCAGAAGCCATGTTGGGAGGGGCGACACAGCCTCTGCAGCTCCAGTTGCAGTGCCCTTCCCCGTTCCCCCAACCTAACACCAGCCACCTGACTACCCAGCTGACAGAGATGTTCCTGACCCATCAACCTTCCTTGAATTAAAGTATCTTTCCCTGGATGCCTTAGTTTGGACAATTTTATAGGCTTATAACTGTAAACTTGTAACTTATTAAATTCTCTTTTTAAAAGCTGATCCATTTCTGGTATATCATATGCCAGCAGATTACAAACTAATACAGATACCTTGGCTCAAGGAACAGTGCTGTGGGAAGGCATGTGGCTGGTGTCTACTGGTCCTTATTCCTGGTTTCATTGATTCCAACTTCTGATGCCAGTGTTTACCTCTCTAAGCGACTGTGGGCCTTCGCTTAGCTGCTCGAGGACAAAACTCTGGGTTTCATCTCTTAGCTTAGCATCTTCCAGGGCCAGAGATTTCTTCTCTTCAGTTTCTAGCTATTTCTGTGAGTCCTTGCTTATTACTTGGTTTATGTCTTTCTCAATCTCTAAACATCTACATTAGCACTCTCTGTCAACTCTGAGGTTTCTGCAAAATGTTTCCCCTTTTAAAGATTCCAGTAAACTAATTAAGACCTACCTTTCATGGGCAGCGTGACATCTCCATCTATTCAAAAGGTCACACCCATAATTGGGCATGTCACAGCTCTGTGGATATATCTATTCAAAAGTTTCCACCCTATAGTATTGAATTAAAAGAAACAACTCCCCCTACAAGATTGGATCAGTATTAAAACATGGCTTTTGTGGGGTGCATAGTAGCTTCAAACCAGCACAATCAGTTTGACAACTGAAGGAAAATGTTTGTATTTACCCATTGACATCCAATTTCCATACATAATAATTTATTCTCAATTTTCAATTTATCATTTCTTTTTTTGATGTTATTTTATTTATCCTGCCCTATTTAGCTATTTTTACTTTATATTCATTCCAAATCTCTAACCCCTTGCACTTAGTCAATCTGCCCTTTAGTTTCTTTCACTTAGCATTTACCCTTTTCCAAATCAGTGCTTCATATTTATTCTTCTTTATAATTGCCTGTTCTTGTTTCATATTTCCAATTTTCTTTTATCTCCTTCAGGATATTTATTCTCCTCTTTTTTTTTTTTCTTGCTTTGGCTGGTCATTTAATTCAGTTTACTCTGTTTATTGGACTCAATTTATTTACCTTGTCGAATCCTCCTGACCTCAGTGTCTCTGAGACAACTGACCAGTTGTTCCATCTCAGCTGCAAGTGGCAAACTCCTTATAGCCCCCATGGTCTATAGCTGCTCAAGATGGACTTCAAGCATATTAGTAGTTTCTGGTCTTTCTACTGACTTCTGGGTTCAAGTGAAATGACACACCTGATGGTATGCAATCTGGTTTCCTATGTAGCTGGTGTAAGGTCAGGTGATGAAGCCTCAATGTGTGTGGGAGAGGAACTAACTTCATATGGATAAAACTTTGATCAATGGGAGATAGAAGAGATCTAGAATATACATTCCCAATCCCTTCTTTTTCTGATGGTATAGTCTAAGTTATAGGCTTTCTGTACACCTCATCTAGAGAATTCACATGGGACCCATAGTGTTTTACCCCTTCATGGCTTGCTCTGGTCTACCACCTTAGATTTGCTTCCCATCCTTACCCACTTTTCTCACTCCTCCTTCCATCTTTCTGCCCTGGGAATGCACTTCCCAATGAATTCTTAGCTCATCAACCATGCTTCAAGTGCTGTTTTCTTGGAAACTTAGGATAACATAATTGAAAGTGCTTCTAGAAAACAGAATCTCATCTAAAAGCAAAGGACCCCAATGCTTTGGTTAAATGGGGTAGTAATCTGGCATTCAGTAGCATCACAATTCCTTAAGTTTTCACAAGTGGTTAATTTGGATGAAGAGCAGATGGAAGTTCTAGTTTTTATATTTGAATAAGTAAAGTCTGGGGAGAGAAGAGAAATATGCATTATGGACATTCATAGTCCCTTGAGGCCCCATTCACCTAGTATGCATGATGTCCCATGAGCACAGAATTCCACTGGACCACTATGCAGATGAATTCAATAAGACTTAAAGCAAGTACAAAATAACAGAACAGGTTATCACTGACAGCCCCAAGATGTGGCAATTTTCTATTTTAACCAGAACTTGCTTCAAAACCAGGAAAAAAGGCAATGGTATTCTAAGAAACATCCTTTTTAACATGTTACTTCCCTGCATTAGCCAACCACTTACACTGAAAATGATGACTAGAAGGAAAGGGAAAGATAAGGCAATCCATATTCCCTTCCCTTTTTTCCCTTCCTTATCATTAGTAAGTCAAAGGTAAGCAATTAGAATGTGCACATATCAAAAAAGTAAAAAGTCAAGTTAGTTTTATGCAACATTTCTAATTTTCTGGCACATGGGAAATACCCATGCATATATGAGCTATGAGATAAAATTGTATAATTTTAGTGATTCTGCGTATGAGCTAAATGCTCTCATATTTGCATTTAACACTGACACTGCACAATATAGAAATGAACTGCAAAATCCATCCAAAACTTTTAAATATTAATTTAACTTTACTTAGAATGACATTAAATTAGAATGAAAATAAACACCATAACAAGTAGAGACAACAGATGAAAGGAAAACACTTTATACTTTAGTACCACAATGGCATTTCCCCCCCTACTTTAAGAATAAGGTACCCTACATTTTAACTTTTTCCCAGGGAATCACAAATTATATAGCTGGCCTTGTCTGTATGTATATCTGTGTTTTATGCATATGCATCTTAAATAATAGTAAAAAATGTTTTCATCTCCCCTTAAGAATGATTTTTTTCCCCATTAGGCATAGGGATGTTCACCACCATTTAAAATGCCTAATACTTCCTCCAAGATCTGCAGCCATTTGACAGACAATAATAGGAAATGGTTTGAAGGCCATCTGACACTAATCTGAGCCAATACTGACCCCTCAAAGATACAAAATATCATTTTTGTCCTCTGAGTAGCAAGGGGGCTTATGGAGGCTAAATGGACGTACCCTCTGGCTTGCTCAAAAACAGTGGCTAGCATGGTTATACATTACATTGCACTTGCTTCCCACACATCTCTACCTTACCTCCTTTTGTACAACATTTTGTCCTGCAATGACTCATAAGTATTAGAACTTATGTTTTATTCTAAACTCTGTTTTTAGGAGATTCTGTTACATGTTGTTTAGTTTCTTATTGGTCTTTCATAGCAAGTGGACTTTCTCTGGTAACTCATTATTTTCCCATTCAGCTGATATTTCCTTGGGATCTTCAGTTTTCCTGACCTCCAGCATCACGGCTGGGGAAGGGCCAAACCCTAAGCTCTACTTGTGTCTCTCCCTGGTGTTTTAGAAATGGAGTGGCAAGAAAGCTTTCAGTTTGTGGTTTAGTATTGCAGTTTGTTTCAGGCCATGGAGGATCTAGAAGAGCTGATTCTCACTTGTGGCCCAGCTCCCCCTGACTTGTTATAGTGATGCTGGGATCCAGGAATGATGGGGGAGTCCCTAAAAAACAGGCTTCCCTGTCTGGCATTGCTATTTTGTCAATCTGTCATTAGCAACAAAGTAGACAATGTTTTACCCAGGACAAGGTGGGAAAAAACAGGAGAAAAATGGAAAGCTTTCCTGTGACCATATTTCATCAATAACATCTTCCTTTTCTAAGCTACCATATATCTCCCAAACCTTTTGCTTTTTCAAGGGTATTCCCAATTTGCTTTTTATTGCTGTTATTAGATTCTGTGATATGACAGCCTTCCTTTTTTTTTTTTTTTTGTCATGGGCAGGCTCAGGGAATCGAACCCAGGTCTCCAGCATGGTAGGCGAGAACTCTGTCACTGAGCCACCATTGCCCATCCACTTACTTTTATGGCATCACCAGGATTGTGTTATGTAGATGAAGGCCCATAATAGATAAAAATCTATTGAATTTTATATTTGTAAATATTGAACCAAGAGGGCAAGGCAAGTTAATTTATGATGCTATGCCAAGTTCGTATTTCATTCTGAGATTTCCTAAAAAAAAAAAGGAAAGAAAGGATTCATATTAAAATGACCTTTGCTTTCTCAGCTTAGTTCCTTAATTAGGTGTTTCATGGTTAATCATTAGCACACTATTTCTATTATCATGACATTATAATACAATTTAATATCCACTAAAGAAATGAGAATTGTTGGTGAATGCTTAAAAAAGTTAATGCCTGCTCTTTCAACATAATATAGCAGCAGAGAGTTAAATGCTAGAGGTTAAATGCATTTCCATTTCCATGGAAAATAAGTAAGAAATAATGCCAATTTTCTAATACCAAATATTGAGAGGAGGAAGCTAAAACATATGTATATCTTTGAGAAATTCCCTAATCCCATCATTAATATATGTTATAAACACATTGTATATAGAGAAGTTATTATAAATTGGAACAGTATTCGTAATTAAAATAGCTAAACTTTAATAATAGTATACTGAACAAAATCTGATATAATAAATTAAAGAAACATAAGACTTTGGGTATGTAACTGTATTTGGAACTATATTTAAAAATGTCTTTATTCTGCAATCATTTCTTTTTTCCCAACTATAAAATATATACAGGGGTTATAGCATCCTATGAGTGACATCATTATAGAATCTCAGAGTGAAATCTATCAATGACAATCTTGTACTAGAGATTATTTTAAACCTAGAAAGTTCATAAATAAAATAATAAATTCATTACTGTTGTTATGAGGATAATCAAAAATGCTTACCTTAAATTAACTTCTGCATTCTATCTAACCAGCCTTTTCTTATGTATATTTCTAGTACCCACCCAATTACAATATTATATGGACTATAATTTGTATATTCATTTTTATACTACTTTACGGAAGCATATTGGGAAGGCAAATCAGATTAGAAAATTCATTCACTGCTTTTCAATGGCAAGTACAAAAGGTTTTGGACTATTTTTGATTTTGTGTAATCTGTTCATTATTCCTCACAATTACCTGTGTAGTTGATATTGGATTTGTGAAATACTAAGCCATCACAATATGCAGCCTGAATAGTGTGCAACTCTAATTTACCAATAATTGATTAGGTGATTTTTAACAACTTGTGCTATTAGTGAGCAGAGGTTTCTTAAATGGACAAGAATTTTCAGATTATTTGTGAAAATTATTCATTCTATGAAAGGGTAATATAAATATGGAAAAAAGTAAAGAAAATAGATTTAACTGTTATTATTTGAGCTATGATTTATGTCTTCTCCAAACTTTTGTGATTCAAGTGTCTCAAAGGAATGAACAAACAGAAATGCATTGCTACTTGCATCTGGTACGCATTTCTGCAAGTTTAATGAGCAATTAATAGTTTCAGGGGACTGGAAGTTTCTGATTTACCTGTTCCAAATTTAAGTCCATCAATCCTCTTCTTTTACATTGTTGAGTATCTTCTTCATTATTTCACATCAACTCATTATACAATTCAATTGATACAACTCTAACTTGATACTCTAACTTGATGTCTAATTGCTGTTCATGTCTATTAAAAAGCAGATAAAGGAGTATTTTCAATGTTAGAATAGATTGTTCAAGTATTAAAAGCATGGAACAGGCATAACTTTAATCTTTTATTCCCAGTGAAGGGGAAGGAACTATTTAAGTTTAGAAAGTTCATGGAATAAGGGAGAAGGTCTATTACTAGTAGCAATTTTATAGTTACTTGAGTTCACCAATTACCTTCTGGCTGAGTCTTTTCTCCTCTTTTTTGGCCCCTTTTGAATATATACATTCTTAGGTATACTTCAAGAATGTTTCTCAAATATTAATATGCATACAAATCCCCTGGCACTCTTAATGGCAGTACAGATTCTACTTCTATAGTCCTGAGATGTGGCCCGAGAGCCTGCACTTCTAACAGCTTCCCAGGTGATGTGGATGTTGCTGGTTCAAAGCCACAGTTTAAATATGAAGGTCCTTCAGCCTTTGTAGCCTGAATACCATAACATCCTTTCATGGTTTTCACCCACTGTTTCATAACCATTAAAAATATCACCCAATTGAGATAGCAAGTTATTTCTATTGTAAAAATTCTTTTAAAAATCCCAACAACAACTATATCTTTCCTGAGCATATAGTACTTGCTTAATAAAATTTGTGGACATTTTGAAAAATTTCTACAAAGTCCATTTATTTGCTCATGGACTTAATCATGGCAAGCACTGTTTGAGTTCCTGGGATGGAGTGGTGAAGAGACAGACAGGGTCCTGCCCACATGGAGTCTGTAGTCAGCAGTCAAGACTCACGGGAGACAACAGGTTGTTGACGCTCTTTGATCTCACTTGTAATTCAAAATGCACCCACAGTGCTGAGGACCCACTAAGACAGACATGTATGTCCTGATTTCCTTGGGTGTGTTTAACTTCCTTATAAATATCCTACAGGTAGAAGAAGCAAATTAGTTTCAGGATTGAGAGGACAATAAGTTCATCTCATGGAGGGGGCGGTGTGGGAACAACATGAAAGTGAGAGGGCAAAACGCTTGGAATAGTTTATAAATGATGACAAATCTATACAAGGTTATTTAAATGATTATGCATATTGAAAATGTCATATAATCAAGAAGAACAAATAAAATCAAAAACTGCTTCTGGAGGCTAAAAGGGAACCAACTAACAACCCAGTAGCTCTCGGAAATTATTTTTGAAAAGGTAACTGTCTATTTTTAAATGAATTGTAATCTATGTTACTGTGAAAAACTGATATCCAAGAGATTATGCAAATAAAACAAGCAAGGAAAGCTTAGAAGGGGTTTTATTGTTATAAATTATGCAATTGAGATCATAGTTTGCATATTATTCTGAACCTTGTTTTTACCTTTCACAAGAACACGTTTCCATCTACTCCATTTTTTTTAATGACAATACCTTCATTTATTGCTTTATTCCCCTAATAAAGATATTTGGATTATATTTCAATTAAAAAAAAATACAGGCAGTATTCTATTGGCAACACTTGACACATAGTCTCCTCCCATTTTTGTATTTCTATATGGTGTCATTCTTGGTCAAATGTTTTGTTTATTTGACCAGTTGCTAAATTTCACTACTTGTACTTAAGGAATATGGTGCAGATTTGTGTTCCAACTAGAAGTTTTTCACTCCTTCCTCTTCTCTGTTTTTTTAATACTCATTTACTTTTTTGATATCACGTTAATTGAACATTTAAATTTTTATTTGCTACCAAGAGAAGGAGACTTTACTCTGAAGGTAATAGAGACAGAACACTGTTGACCTCCTGAAGTCATTGCATGAGGAAGATTACTTTGTAGTGTGTTCGGTTCTCAATGGGTTGCATTGAGAACTGCAGTGCATAGAATTTAGTTGAGTGGCAATTGCCACTATGTTTTATGTGATGATGAACTAAAAGAGGTTGTGGGAGTGTGAATAGGCAGAAAGGGGTCAAAATGAAAGACACAAGGAAAGAATAGTAAGAGTGCTGGTACAGACCATATGGACATTGTAATTTTGTTTTCTTAAAAAGAAATTTGGAATGCATGATCAGCATATGCTTCAAGGGGGCCAGGGGCTGCTTATCACCAGTTACAAATCATTTTCCTGGACATTCTGTCATGCCCTTACCATATCTCCCAGTTTCAATCCTAAGAAAAAGGCATTCACTAGCATTCAGTGGAAAATAAATGGACGGGAAATATTAAGTGTATAAGAAGCATATCAAGTGAAATTGATAGACCCTTTGGCAATGGAAAAAGATTGGGAAGATATTTTATAGTGTTCACCTCAGAGTGACATATTTTTCAAAAAAACGGGAGTTTCATCAGTAAGAGTAAAAGAAGTAGAAATCAAAGAGTGGAGAATCTAGAAGGTTCCATTTTTATTGATAGCATAATACAGAGAGAATTATATGGGATATGAATCCAGACTCTTCAATTTACTAGCTGTGTGAATTTGGGAAAACTAGTTCATACTTCTGAACTAATTTGAAAGTTAAAATGGGACTTATATACTAAAAAGTTTTGTTTGGAAACTGCATTAAATATTACTTATGAAATATTTAGAGCAGTGATTCCCATATAGAATGTATGACGATCACTTTTATAGTAATTTTATTACTGAAGCTACCTTTTTCTCATTAGCTATGCTATACACAGCTCCTTTCTCCAAATGTCATGTAAGCCCCTTCAGAGCAGAGCTGATTACCCAGCTTAAATCCATGTGTACCCTTGACCCATCACAGAGCATGTTTTGGAAATGATTATCCTGGAGTTAATATATTTAGGTTAAAGGCAGACACCTGGTGTATTTTGAATGCAGGAAAATGTAGGAGCAATCCCTGAAACTAAGAACCCAATACAAGTGGAAAAATTATTTTTAAAAAGTTACTTTCTATTTAAAAGTAACTTTTGAATTGTAAGTTCTGCCACTATGAGCAACTATGGGGCCTGTTGATGCACTGCAGCAGTCCTTCCTTGCTGCTGCTGAAACATTTTTCCTCATGGTTCATACTTTCGAATGCCACTGTCCTCTAAATTTATCACTTCCTAAATGATCAGCAGTCATTATAGTTCTACCAGGTGTAACTGCAGATAGCAAATATTTTAATACCCAAATGTTAATATAAATATCAGGGTGTCCATACATCAAAAAAAAAATTCTGAAAGAACAGAGTTAATTTCAGGAAATTATGAGAATGGTATGGTAACCTTTTCCAATCCTATGTCTTTGAAACAGTTCCATAAATGTGGTATGTTTAGGTATGTTTCTCTCTGTGTGTGTGTACACATGTGAACCATAGATAGAATTTAAGAAACTTAGCTCTGGGCCATTTATTTAAAGAATTGGTAATGGCTTACTTGAATAAAACAAGAATATAAGTCTTACCAACTGCAGGTAATTTCCAACACTGATTTTCTATTAACTCTAATATTAATTTAGTCTCAAGAGAACCCAAATCCTCAGGACAATTTTCGTGAAGTAAACAAGTACAAGTAATCTGGTACCACATCATAAAATAATTTAGAAATGATGACAGCACACCAAAGGAATTAGTAATTAGGAATCTTCTTTCCTATCAAAATTAATTGTAATTACATTATTTATAATTATCTGCATGCTATGGGTGAATATAAAAATATAACAAATAATTTCTTACATTTTTACAAAAAAACATGGAGAGAAATTCACTAAATTCATCCTTTTAAACACAATAGGAACATATAGTTTGAAGATTGAGACTTCTGGATTGCTGAGAGCAAATAGCTGATATTTCCTTCTTCACAATATTTAAAAGCCCAAAATCATCTGTTTTCAATTCCCTTATTAACATCAGGATGCCAGTGAACCATTTCATATTGCCTCCCCCATCAATTTACCCCCAAATATACTAATATAATTCCCAGTGAAATACAAAATCAGAAGGAAAACAATTGTGCCCACCTTCTCCAGAAGCAGCAAGCAGCCAACCCTTTTGTCCCTACTGTCTTTTTAAAAATGAAATGCAAATGGTACTAGACACTTTTTTAAAAAAAATTGATTTACTTCTTTAAATCCCGTTTCACTCTCAGGAGGCTAAGGACCCAATATCTCAACAAATGCTTGCCATATTAAGTAAAATGCATCTGTATGAAAGTACCACAGAATGAAAAGTGACAAGAAATTTTACAAAATTAAGTACCAGGCAAGACAGAAATTAAACCAGAAATCAGGACATACCTGCGAAGATTTAAAAAAAAAAGTGTTGCATTGTAACCCATGTCAAAGTCTGAAATACGTTCTACAACTAATTGTGGCGCTGTGCTTGGAAATTTATAGTTTTTGTATATATGTTATTATTCACCAAAAAAGTAGGGAAAAAAAAGTCGATTGTGATGATTAAAGCCCTCTAGACTCCTATATTCTGGAGCAACTAGAAGGAAAAATATGAGAGAATCATATGGTAGCCCATGACAAACTCTGGGATCCATCCTGCAACCACTTTTTGAAGAGTGCTTTGAAAACCATTGCTTTTTCATTTCTTTGTGTTGTATATATGTTATACTATACAATAAAAAAAGTTTAAAATAATTTAAAAAATAAAAAAAAGCTAAAATTAAAAAAAAATGTTACATCTATGCTGACACCCAAACCCTCAAATGCAGGGACCTGAACTTTATTCTCCTTCTTCTTATCCTTAATTAAGTCCAGTGCTATAAATTAAGAGGACACTAAATAAACGAAAATTTACACTTTTTAATCACCTTACATTTCTTGGATGAATATATATTTTTCAATTACAAGAGAAGCAGTCGTAGAAAAATAGGATGATAAACCAGAGCAATAGTTCCCTCTCTACAATCCCAAACTACACACAAGGAATTCCAGAAATTTGATAAAAGTCTTAATAGCTAAGCAGACTTCTTTCAATATTATATAACATCTGTGGGTAAGGGTAAATGAAACAATTTCATCCAAATGTAAAAAACTCAGTGCTGTTGTTAGGTAGCTAATTCTATTCCTGAAACACTGAAAATTGTTCACTGACCATACAAGAGGATTTCAGTTTGGGAAATGATAAACTGTGTGTGACATTTTACTTTTAAGTATGTAGCAAATTTTCAATATTTTAAAGAAAGACTTTTCGCCTACGTTTTGAAATTGAGTAGTGCGTAGTCAAATATGATGACAAGCCCTTCTTGCTCTTTCACAAACATGATATGATAAATATGGCAACACGTATCTTGGGTCATAATCAACTACGGGAAAACATTAGATTACAAGGAATCTAAATATTTTGTTTTTTACAGCATTAAATTGTATAATTCCTCAAATTGAAATGAGGTTTTTAGTGCATTCCTTATGGACAATCCGTAAACACAAAACTCAAAATCTGAAATAACAGTCGCTCCATGGACCCACTCCCCAGTGAAACTGGTGAGAATTACGCAAAACAAACTACCAGCCATTTACAGCTTCTGGAGATGGTTCTAAGGATATACAGCAAATACAAAATATATTTATTCAAGAAAATCTACTAAAACTCATTAAGAACATAAAGAGTATGTGGGATTGAAACAAGTGTCAGCTCAGTGAGATGGAACCTCCACTCCAGGTCGGAGTGCTGTATCTGCTAACTGCTGTATGACAATACATATAACAATATAGCAGTTAGCAGATATTAGTACAATTTAAGATCTGGGTGTGGCAAGAGAAAGGGACAGTGAAAGAGAGCAGGGCCAATGTACTGTCACCCAGTGTGACATTAGTTGTACCCAGCGTCAAATGCTTCATACCACGTGTGGTGGAGATAGACGTCACTAAAATAATCCAGACAATCATGAAATAAGCAAATAAGAAAAGAATAATAACAAGCTCTGGAAGGAAGAGGTGCTTAGTACCTAGACTCACTACAATATGTTATCTAAAATGTCCAATTTCCAACAAAAAAAAATACATAAGACCTACAAAGAAACGGGAACATCTGAACCATAAAACAAAGGGGGAAAAAAAAAGTAACTACTTGTGAGAGGTACCAATTGTCAGATTTATCAGAAAAAGAATTCGAAGGATCCATTATAAATATATTCAAAGAATTAAAGCAAACCTTTAAAAAAAGGGAGGTATGATGACAATGTCCCAAGAAATAAAGAATATCAATAAAGAAATAGGGATGATATTAAAGGGTGCTATATAGAAATTCTGGAGCAAAAAACTACAATAACTGAAAAGAAAATGATCACGACAGGGGCTAAACAGTAGAGTTAAGCTGGCAAAAAAACCCTAATTGTTGATAGAGATTATGTGATATAAAGAACAGAGAGAGGAAAAAAGATGGAGAAAAGTGAACAGAGCCTCTGAGAACTGGGGGGCAACATTTAGTGCACCAACATTCCCCTAATAGGGGTACAAAAAGGAGAGGAGAGAAAATATAGAGCAGAAAAACTATTCAAAGAAATAATAACTGAAAATTCCCGAATTTACTGAAAGACATTAATCTACATATCTGGAAATCTCAACCAACTTCAAGTTGGATAAATACAAAAACACACAAACTGAACCTCAGAATAAAAATGCTAAAATCCAGAAATAAGGAGAAAATCTTGAAAGAAGCAAAGCAAAAGTGATCCACTTACAAGGAGATTTCAATAAGATTAAGAGATGACATCACATTAAAAAAAAAAAGCTAGAAGCCAGTGGGAAAACATCTTGAAAGTGTTAAAAGAAAAAAAGAAGCCAGCAAAGAACCTACATCCCTACATCCAGCAAAGCTATCTTTCAAAATTGAAGGCAAAATAAAGACATAACCAGGTAAACAAAAACAGAGAATTTGTTAGCAGAACCACCTTACAAGAAATATTAAGACTTCAGGCATAAAGCAAGTGACCATGGACAATAATTCAAGTCCACATGAAAAAACAAAGAGCATCAGGAAAGTTAATTATGGAGTTATTTAAGACAATTAAAATGCATGTTCTGCTCATTTCTTTCTTTAACTGATTTAAAAATCCATTGCATAAAACAATATACAGGGTAGGCAATGGTGGTTCAGTGGCAGAGTTCTTACCTGCCATGGTGGAGATCCAGGTTCTATTCCCAGTGCCTGCCCATGCAAAAAAAAAAAAAAATATATATATATATATATATATGACTATAACCTGTAGAAATGCAACATATTTGCCAATAATAGCCCAAAGGATGTGGGTTAGAGCAAAACTGTGTTGGGGTAAGGAAATGACTCTAGATGGTAGCCTGATTCAACAGAAGCAAATGAAGACAATCAGAAATGATCAAGAAGAAAGTTAATATTTTAACAACATCTACAAATATATACTTGAGCTCCTTTCCTCTCTCACCTTCTTTAATTAATATATAAAATTATATAAAGTCAGTATTGCAACAATGTATTTTGGAGTTTGTAATATATATGTATATACATATA
>PVIY010034486.1:0-27072 GCA_004026745.1 Myrmecophaga tridactyla
AAAGACTTTGCAGATGTGATTAAGAATCTTGAGATGAGGAAATTACCCTGGATTACTCATCAGGGCACTAAATGCAATCACAAGTGTCCTTATCAAAAAGAGACAGAAGGAGAATCAACACAGACTGCAGAGAAGGCAATGTGGCCGCAGAGGCAGAGATAGGAGTAACGCAGCCACAAGCCAAGGAATTCAGGCCGCCAGCAGAAGCTGGAAGACTCTAGGAATGGCTTTTCCCCAGAGGGACCATGGCTCTGCTGACACATGCATTCCAGCTTAGTGAAACTGATTCCACATTTCTGGCCTCCAGCACAGTGGAAGAATGCATTTTTGTTGTTTAAAGCCACCAAGCCTTTGGTAATTTGTTATAGCGATGACAAGAAACTGAAGCAGGTAATGAGGGGGAAGGTGACTGCAATGAATGGAGAGCAGCTTCTTCCCAGGGGATTACGGTCTTTATAGAAAGGACTTCTTGCAGTTCCAGGTACCTCAGGCAACCTGCCCCTTCTCCCTGGAGCCCAGCATTCCAGAACTTCCGAGGGAAGCAGAAGATACGAAACACAAATCCTCATGGACACAAGTTGGACAGTGGCTTCAGCAGTGCCTAACTCCCCAGGTAACCTCCAGCAAACCCTGCCTCAAAGAAGGTGGTACAGTCCACCACCATAGCTGGCGCCCTGGGGCACCCAGTGGGGATGTGCCACCCAGGGAGTCCCTGCAGTGTGGAGATGGACCATAGGCCAGGATGTGCAGACCCGAAAGAAGCCCCTGGGCCGTTCCTGGAGGGCCTGCCACCTTGGCCTTGCCTCTCGCTCTTTCGGTCTGGACTAAGCCTCTGGTAAACAGTCTCTGCAAGCTCTTCAGATGGCAGAGCATTTATCCACTGCATGAAGCATTTCACTGGTGACCTACTTTCTCACTCCACATCTCCCAGAAGCCAAAATCCCTGCTTAAAGTGAAAACAGAGTAGAGCCAAGAGTCCAAATAAACGGGTCATGTTGTATGCCCAAATGGGCAGAACTAAATAACCATCTCACCCGGGTTCCACTTCCTCCTTAAGAGAAGGAAACTTAAAAAGCAGTAAAATGCCATGTGAAGTGGGGATTAATACCAGCTAATAAACCAACTGAAAGTGGGAGATGCCTCCGTAGCATATCCTACATGTGCTTCATGTTTTCAGTCTGCATGCTACCAAAAAAAGCCCTATTGATAATGAATTTCTATAAATCAAAACATGGCTTAAATATATTGAGGGAGAGTTGCTCACTAAGGAAATCTCCCTGTGAATTCTTTCATAATGTGAAGACTTCATTTTTAATTTATTTTTGATGAAAATCTGGATTCCTCCCATCATATTTGCTTAAGGAGAGGTACAGATCTATAAGTACAAATTCAAGTGAGTTCTGCTTCACTTCCAAGGTTAATTGCCATCCTCCTTCCAAGGAAAGCTAGGATTCCAAGCCTCCACTGTGCCACTTTTGCAAGCATGGACTTGTCGGGCCCTAGAAGGGCCCACATAGTAATTCCCACATCTTACACCCAGGGCAGAGAACAGGATGATCACTGAGTTGGAAAAGCATCGAGGCTCCCAGCAAAAGTGCCTGATTTTGAGGGGAAGGGAGGGGAAGATTTTAGTGAGCAAATAATTAAAGGTGATGCTCATTTTTTTAGCAAGAGAATACATTCAAATACTGTAATTCTATAATATAACTAGTTATGGAATAGGAGAGAGGGAAAACAAGGGGCCTGACAGAGAAAAATAAGGAGAGAGGAAGAAGGGAAGAAAGAAAAGCAGTATAAAGGAAATCAGGGAGTTAAAGGAAGAAAATTAAATATTGGAGAAAGAGAGAGACAATTATGAGGAGAAAGGGAAACAGTGAGTTGCAAAACTTTAGAAACCTCCTTTGCCCCGTGACTTGTAAATTAAATATGATCCCCTGGATAAAACCCCTTCTATTCGCACAGCGTTTTACACTTTCCAAGCAACTTTCCCTTTTGTCAAAGTTGTGTGGTTTGAACCTCACAACGTCAGGACCAGCGCGCCACTATTATTCCCATTTTAGAGACGGGTAAGCAGAGGCTCGGTCTGCTTCCGGGGCCCCACGTGCAGCTGAAGGCACCGATGCCGACTTGAGGATGCAGGCCTGCCGAGGCGCAAGCCGCGCTTTCCCTTTCTCCTCCTGCAACGCGCACCCCCGGAATCCTCACACCCTCCTTTCATCGTGTGTAAGCAGCTATTCTGAAACCACTCCCCATCCTTTCGTGCTAAAATAGTCTCCTAGCCTGATACAGAGACTCCAGGGTCCGGCGGGATTTGGCGCGCGTGGGTATCGAGGCCGCGGGCGGGGAGGGGCGGGAAAGCAGAGGCCTCTGCCCCGGGGCAGCCCCACAGAGCTGGGTCCCCGCATCCTGGCTCTCCTACGATAAGCCCAGGGCACCCCGGACCCCCTCCTGTCCCCGACACCCCCCCCCCCCGGGTCTTTTTTCATCCCCTCTGTTTCTCCAGTGCAGATGTCCTGTACCACCACACAGACACACACAGACACACACACACACACACCCCACGGCGTCGTGCTGGTAAATGTTTCACGGCCCACTCTCCAAACCAAACCAAACAAAGCAAAACCGTGATTCATCCAATTCGCCATTTCACTACCACCTAGCCAGCCTAACACACACACGGAGTTGGGAAAAGAAATGCAGTGGCAGTGCTAGCAGTGCTAGAGCAATTCCCCTGTAAAGGCACAATAGATGCAAATAATTAGGAAATGATGAGTTCTGAATACTCGTTACCTTTGTGTCTAATATAATTTAATTGTAAGTTTATAGCGTTTGCTTTTGAATAATCATGGCTGGGTTTAACAACCAATTCACACATTTCCGGAAAACGTAACCATGGGCTCTCTAGAGCCTGTAGGGGCTGGCTGCAGCAAAGCCGGGCCCCCGCCCGCGCCCACCCCTGCCCCCACCCCCACTTCTGATTTGTAAATGTAACTGCTAATTGGTGGCATTTTTTACGTGACTTTTTTTTTTTATGTAACTACAATGATTGGATTTCAGGCAACTTTATGGATCAATGAAGTAGATGTTTCTTGATTTCCTCTCGAATTATAAGTGTCTTTCTGTAAAGGACTCTCTGACACCAGAGTGTCCCCTGCACTATATGTCAACTGGAACACACACACACAGACCTGACATGGATAAAAAGCGAAAAATTCAGTTGTTTGGGCTACACAATGCCAAAAGACTGGTATAGCTAAAATCTTTTTCTCCTCTGCAATGTCTGGGTATTTTGGTGTTGGATGGACAAAGCCTTATTTCTCAAAGCAACCGCGCACAGCCTACCTATCAAGTTTCTTCAGAAAAAGGCTGGCGTAGCCTTGAAATAGAGGGAAAAAATAAAGCAGGCAGTCTGCTCTGCTCCAATGCCCTTGACTTGAGGTTTAGCTTTCTCACTCTTCTTTCCAAGCACACAATATTTGAAATAAGGACAGCAGAGCCTGCAAATCCTCTCATCAAAGAGGAATTGACTTTTAATTTTACAAATGTGGCTCTTTTCCATAAGGAATCGAGAGAATTCATTAGTAATCGTGCTCTGGAGACTTATTCCACCTGCATTTTTCTTTCTTCTGGCTATTGTATAATTACACCCCAGATTTCTGATTACAGAAACTTTTCTCCTTAACCTCTATACAAGTTTGGAATTTCTCATTTTCCAGGCTCTCCTTTTTTGGTTGGCCTTAAAAAGAGGAGAAACAGGAAACTGGCAAAGATAAGAATGTGAATAGAAACCAATACGGGGTTACACCTTCATTCAGAGATCATCTGTGTCTGTAGATAAAAGCAGTGGGTGGGAGCCCAGTGCTAATGAGACTACTGGCATCCCCAGAAAACAATTCCAGTGTGTGTCCTTCCTTTGATGGGGCAGAAGCAATCAGAACAGCACTCTCACATACAAATCAAAGAGGCATTGGGAAAAAGCTTTTTAGAACATGCAATACTCTATGGACCTGTTAATTGCTACATATACCCAGTCTTGTAAATAGCTTCCTATACTTCACAACCTGCCCACAGCATTGTTTTGTCATCCACTGAAATGCACCAAGAAGGAAGCCACTGGAACCAGCTGCCTCTACTCTCATAGAAGCAAAGCCATTTCCAAAGCAGCACTCTCTGCACAAAGGGGCTCTGGCGTGCAATTGTGCAGTGAGAAGTGTGGGTGTGCAAAACACGTAAGGAGTCGCTAATTCAAGAAGAAAGCGGCATCCGACAGGGTGCCCCTGTCTGCCTGGGGCAAACACGTAGCTGGCTAGTAGAGGAACAGAACATCTGAGCAATTGCAATGTTTCTCCCCTACACACGCGCACACACACACACACACACACACACACATTTCTTCTTTTCAAAAAGAAAATTCCTCCTTAGCTTTGCTGTTAGTCTCTGGTGATAACCAGTAGTTTGGAAATTGTGAGAAAATAAACTGCTGAAATTATTATTCGCTCCCTGCTCCAGATTGCTCTGTGAGCTAAAGACTACATGCTCTGCATTCGGTGACAAAGGTCCGGTCCCTTGTGCTTTCCCAGTTCAATCAGCTGTGCTAAGAACTGTCACAATAGCCCTTGACGACAAGAAAATAAAATTTAGGATAGAATGGAAAACGTGACTTGCATCTTAATTGTTGTTTGCACCTGGTTTTCCCCCCACTTGCTTCACTTCCCCTCCTCGTCCACAATGTTCGCGAATGTTTTCTTCCACCCTAATGACAAAGGAAAAGGAATGGGTTATTTTTTTCCAGTTTGAATAATTGCTTCTGAAACGTTGTCACAATCTTCAAATGACTATATTTCTTTCATGTCAGACCTCGGTGATTTCTTGTGCAGCACAGGTTGCGGTTTTGTTAGGGTTCTAGTCTGTTGAGAGCCTTGGGAGGGTTTTTGTTTTGTTTTGTTAAGAAAAAAGACAAAGCAAAAACCAAATAAGTCACGATGATAAGTTATGATAGAAAAATCAACATCTGAATCGAATGATAATAGCAGGAGCCAGGCAGCGAGGAGAGGATGTGTCTTGTGCCAAGAAGAGAAAGGCACGGAAAGTTATTTAAAACTGATCGAAACCCGCTAGGAGTCACGATCCCATCATGGTCTCCCTTTGGAAAAGCAGTTTTCAGAAGCCCCAATTAACCTTAATTGAATTCTGCCTTAGTAATATCTGGAATTTTAATTGACTGGGAAGGTGATCATAAATCTCCGTTCGTATTGTGACTTAGCCATGAGTAAATCCCGGATGGCGCACAGCCTTGTCATGCAGGGGGTTTAGCTATTCCGTGGGTGAGGCTGGTTTCTAGATCCCAAAACAAATATTCAAAACTGAAAGCCTCTGGCGGTCAGAACCAGCCTGGGAGCAGCTCCGGCGGCCAGGGGCTGAGAGCGCACGGCAGAGACGCCCAGGAGCCAAGGCCCCACGCGTGTGCTGTCAGCCTGCACGCTGCCCTGAAAAATAAACAGGAGCACCACCACCCCCCAGAAAGGAATCATCCTTCCGATCTTTCACAACAAGCGTGGATGGTTTGTGTTATCTCTTTAGGAAATCAACCATCGGTCCCATTCTTGTTTTTAATTAAAACTGCTGAGGCCAGGAGCAGGCGTTTCAAATGACCTGAATGTGGCTGTGTAACTGGAAGTTTCTCAGCAAGGGTACTTTTTCAGAACCCCAAGGCATACCCAAAACTGAGGGAAGAGGCCTGACCGTGTGTATTTTTAAGGAAAAAGGAATTTCCTCTGTAGATTTTGATTTGGAATTTCTGACAAATCCATCCCCCACTCCAAAACCACCAACTCAGGATGCAAACCCGTGGCTTTAGTTAAATTGACAAGCCTACTTAGTCAAACAATCAGATTGATTGATTTTTGTCTCACTAAACTGAATGGATGTTTGAATTTAACTAAATTCACCAGTTACTGTGAAACCATCTAGAGAGCCTGTGGCTCAGATAGGTAATTTACTCTCTTGTTCCTCCCCATTTTTACCCACCCATTTTGATCCTTCTACTACAGTCAAAGGAAAATCAGGGCATTTCCCCTGTATAATATATTCCTTACTTTTGTTTTTGTTTATTCAAACCTTCACTAAAGCTACCAACAGAGACTATGATAACCTTACAAAAGGCACCAACCTAAGGAAAGAAAGTTTCCCAGGTGGGAAAATGAGTAAAAAAGGTGAATGTAAAAGAAGTCCTGGTTGGGACTGGTATGGGGAAAATAAGTCACTCTTCTAAAGATTTCCCACCTCTCTCTTTTCTTGATTCAACCCTCTCTCTTTCTTCCAGGGACTACTGACTTGTTAGTGGTGAAATTGGTCAGAAGTGAATTATGGAAATTGACTCAAAGTCAACTCAGACAAAGACAGGGTCATTTACTCAAATTCAAATTCACTTTCAACTTCATGAGGAACCCAGAAAGCAGCAGACTCCACTGAAAAAGGTAGCCGGTTCTCCTAGAATTTTCATGAAACTTTGAAACTTGAAAACTTGAAAGGAAATAAGGTTGTACACACTACCCTTAATCATTCCACAAACCCTCTCCTCTCTTTCCCTTACATCTAGCTCAGACTCTCTCGCTCTCTCCCTCTCTCTGTCTCTCTCTTCCCCCTGCCTATACACATTTTAAAGCCTTCACATGCAAACCACACTTTTCAGAAGTGATACAGAAAAAAGGAGACATTGCTGTTAAGGAAATCTAGGTACCAATTAATTTTGCCTCCTGCTTTCTATATAACTTCTCAAGCCTCCTTGGTAAGTGGGAATAAGAGCGTCAGTGATTGATGAAAGCTAAAGAAGATGCCCACAGAACAGAACCCAGATACTAATTATATTAACTCTCTCAATATACCTCATTTAAAAGGAAAATACCAGGGAGAAAAGAAGGAACTTCATGAGTTAATCTGGCATCTCTGGCACATAAGTTTAGGAGTCTATTTGACGTAAGTATGGGGGAGCAGCAACCAGCATGCTTGTATCTGCTCACCAGTTGGTCTGTTTCAGGAAATGTCTCCGATTATGTATAATTATAGGCAAATCACAGAACATGGGCAGAAAGATAACTGTCTCAGAACCATATCCTTAGGCCAACAATTTCCAAAGTGTGGTCAGTGAACTACCTGTATTATATCTCTTCTGGGTCCTTATTATTAATGCAGATTCCTGGGCCCCACCCCAGACTTACTGAACCATCTCTAAGTTGGGGCCCAAGAATATGCATTTTAACAAGCCACTCAGGTTATACTCATGCTCGTTCAAATTTGGAAATCACTGGTGTAGGCAACAATAACTTTCACTTACGAGGAATCTTCTGATGAATATAAGTCAGGGTGATCTAGTTGTTTAAAAGTGGGACTCAGGAGAAAATTGTTCCCAGGTCTTTCATTAATATGACAAACTGAGTCAGACTTTCTATTTTGCTTTGTTGTAAAATATGAAGAAATGGACTCAAACCCTCAAGGACCGGAAAGGCGACTCTTTGCAATGGGGTGATGGAATAACTCACCCAGTCCTTCGGGTTTGTACAGAGCTGGGAAGCCATGGTTTGGATAATGGCCAGGGGTCCACTGAGCCCATCCCCCCTCACAACTGGCCATTGCCTGGCCTTTTGGATACTACCTCTGCACTGCCTCTACTGTTATGACCCCCACAGAGGGTCCCCTGCCGTGCACTCATGCTCCCCATCGCCCTACTCAGGCTTTCATTACTTCTATGCCATTTAGAAGTTTTGGATCAGAGGGAATCTGGTCAATTGCCTTTAGGCATCTGAGCCTAGAGCTCCTCATCTGTTAAAAGGAACTGCGGCGCACTTATCTTTCAAAGTTGTTATGAGAATTAAATGGAATAATACACATGAAGGATTTAGCAATGTCCATTAAACATAACAAATTTTAAACATAACCTGTTATATCCACCTGTGCTGGTCTGAAAGGATGTATGGACCCTAGAAAATCTATGTTTTAATCAAAATCCCATTTCATAAAGGCAGAATAATCCCTATTCAATACTGTATGTTTGAAACTGTAATCAGATCATCTCCCTGGAGATGTGATTTAGTCGAGAGATTGTTAAACTGGATTAGGTGATGACATGTCCACCCATTGGGGTGGGTCTTGATAAGTTTCTGGAGTCCTATAAAAGAGGAAACATTTTGGAGAATAGGAGATTCAGAGAGAGCAGAGAATGCTGCAGCACCACGAAGCAGAGAGTCCACCAGCCAATGACCTTTGGAGATGAAGAAGGAAGATGCCTCCTGGGGAGCTTCATGAAACAAGAAGCCAGGAGAGAAAGCTAACAGATGACACCATGTTTGCCATGTGCCTTCCAGATGAGAGAGAAACTCTGACTGTGTTCGCCATGTGCCTTCTCACTTGAGAAAGAAACCCTGAACTTCACTGGCCTTCTTGAACCAAGGTATCTTTCCCTGGATGCCTTAGATTGGACATTTCTATAGACTTACTTTATTCGGACATTTTCTTGGCCTTAAAACTGTAAACTACCAACTTATTAAATTCCCCTTTTAAAAAGTCATTCCATTTCTGGCATATTGCATTCTGGCAGCTAGCAAACTAGAATACCACCCCAACACCATTCAGCCTCCTTATTTACTGGCTTGTTTCCCCAGTTCAAAAAAAATCAATGTGTCCCTCCAGAGCCTTTGAAAATAAATTCCTGAGGCTGGCATTTAAGATCTTTCACATCTGACCCTGGTGCACCTTTCAGCCTAATTTCTCACTATTTCCCTCTAAATGCCCTGTGCTTTTGAGGAAGACCCTCGCTCTTTTCCACCTAACCTTCGAAACATGCACCTCCCAACACTCCATGACCCCCACCCACCCAGGCACTCTCCCTGTGTCCTCAATTACACAGACAGCTCATGTCTCGATTACACATTTTCTCATTTTCATTCTTTGACCTCAGTCTCAAATGATCCCTTCTTCCTTTGAACATCCAAAGCAATGTATTTGTGCTTCTCTTGTGCCAATTATCCTATGCCTTGAATTGTAGCTGTGACTAGTCTCAGTCACTGGATTCCAAGCTCTTAGAACCACAGCTTGCTCATCTGACTTCCCTAATTATGTTAGCCCAAGTCTTGCACCGAATAGACCCTCAATAAACATTTTCTGAATTAAGAGAAGAGACTACCCCAGCATATCGGGACATATCAGGCTGGTGGGGGGAGGGTACGTTTTAACCTATAATTTACCTGAACTGATTACAGGGATTACAAACAGTGGTTGTATAGTTTATCTGAACTACAACAATATTTTGTTATATTTGTACCAACACACAAATGTGCACAGTTCCCTGCCTCCCCCACATCCTATCTACTTTTGAAGAATTTGTGGGAGGAAAGCATCTTAAAACTTTTAATCACTCTTGATTTTTTGCCCCTTTTCAAAAGACTTGTAGGTGTACTATTATCCACACCTGATGGTATTTTGAATTCACCCAATGGTATTTAAATTTGTCTGACGGCATTTGAAATTTGATCTCATTTCTTAAATTTATTTTGTCAAATGTAATTAAATGTCAACTCTACCTTATGTTATTTAAATTCGCCTGATGGGGTTTTTTTGTTTTTTTGTTTTTGTTTTTGTTTTTTTGCACGGGCAGGCACCGAGAATCAAACCCAGGTCTCTGGCATGGCAGGCAAGAACTCTGCCACTGAGCCACTGTGGCCTGTCACACCTGATGGTATTTTAAATGTATCACAGTCCAGAAGTTCATCAGAATCAATAAAATTGATTTAACAGCAGTGGTTCTCAAAGTGTGGTCCCTGGCTCGGCAGCAGCAGCAGGAACACTTGGGGAACTATTAGAAATCCAGATCCTCAGACCTCAGCCCAAATCTACTGAATCAGACCCAGGGGCAGCACAGGGGGCAGCAGTCTAGAGTTTAACAAGTCCTCCAGGTGAGTATAATGCACACTAATCCTTGAAAACCACTTTGAAAGGACTGAACAAAACTGTGTCTGGGTAAATAAATTGATAATACAGATGGAAAATAGGAAACAAATTTTTTTTTATGAAAATGAATTATTCCTGGTTCTGGTTTGCATAGATTGGCAGGACACCAGCAGAAATTGTACATAAGTGCAATGGTTGATCGATTTCTATGATTGGCCCAGGTGTAGATAGGCATCTGGTGACTCTGAAAGTAAGGGGATGGGGAGTGTGTCATAAGGTGACGATGTCAGCACCCAGAGAGTTATTTTGGGATCCAAGTTTCTGCTTCACAAATGGAAGAAAAGAAGTTCTAAGGCTTTAGAATGCAATGTATATCCAGTGTCTTAGAACTTAGGCTTTCCTTTCATCATGGGAAATTCAGATATAAAAAGAGAGAGCAGAGTGGCTGAGGCACGGAGGCTTACCAGCCAGCCTCGCCTGCAAGTATTCAAACCCCACCTGCACCCCCTGAGATGCACTGCTGGTGGTGCAGGGCACCCCAATATTTTCACTTACCATCGGATTAACTTGTTACCTCTTACAGCATAGGCTGGCCAAGGAGCCCAGATCACATTTTGCTGCCTAACTACTTCTCATCTTCCTTAAGTCTCATGAGAGCTTTCCTACCACAGGTAAACATCCCTTAGCTGATGCCTGAGGACTCTTTGCTAAACTAGGTTGAGGAAAATTTGTGGGTTTTTTTTTTTTATTTAATATAGTGTGGTGTGGGCAGGTAGAAGTTTAGAATTCATAATGCACAGATTGCTGTTGGCTAGGTTCCTTAAGCAAAGAATTGTCTATGATTTCTTAGAGGATTAACTTGCCAAGTGAGTTCTAGCTATCTATTTAAAGATATGCAGGAGAGGTTTAGAGAGAAAGAGTAAGCCTAACAAAATGAGAGGAACTTCCATGGAGACTAGAATTTTGCACATACTACCTAAGTTTTTAAAATCAGGAGGTAAGTAAGAAGGGCTGACAAATATAGTTGGAAGTCAAAGTGGAAGTAAAATCTAAGGTAGCTACAGAAAATTAAGAATTATAAAGCACTGTAGCGAAAACCTTATGAAAGGCAGAAAAATGACAATATCAGTTACATTTTGCATCCACTGTAGACTAGATTTGCATCCACTGTAGATTCGGAAAGTGACTTTAGTCCATATAGAAAGTGGCATTCATTGACAAACAGCTTGACATAACTTTGAGTCCTTAAGTCGCAATAAGCTTAGAAGGAACTACCTTTATAATATTCACTCTTCCCCTCCTCCCCAGTCCTACCTCAATCAAAATATAACCCAAGAACTTAACTCGCAAATACATTTTCAGAGCGGGGAGGAGTCTCTTCACAGTGTGAAATTCTTCCTCAGATTCTCTGCCATCCCTTCTCACCTTTCAGGTTCAAAGTGATTTATTCTGTACACAAATATTCATTGCACTTCTAAAACTGTGCCAGATGCCATGCTATAAACTGGGAATACATTCAAGGGATTTGTGATCAAATGCAATAGGCCAACCTTTCATCAGCATCACCTGAGGTACCTGTTAAAAAGACAGACTCCTACGTCCTGCACCAGCCCTTCTTAATCAGAATGTCTGGAGATGGAATCATAGGTCTGGGGACCTCAGGGACCACTCTAAGTACTGATGCCCACGGGCCCATGTTACTGGAAAAAACTTCTTCCTCCCCTACAGATTATGCGAACTTCTCCTCTGGCAGGTGACTTTTTCTGGAGGCGAGACTGCAGCAATAGCCAGCTCCAAGCAATTGTTTACCCAAGGACATCCAGATTTTGGCAAAGGCAAGAGGGCAACCGGGGAAAGGTTCAGGTCACTTGGCCTTCAGCGGAGACTCCCGGGCCGTTAGCGAGGGTGCTGCTGAGGTGGCATCAGTTGCTACCACTTGGTCTTGATTATGCTTAGCATGCATTGTGCTAGGGTGGGGTAGAGGTTCCTGTGACTCAGCAGATGCTGGACTAAACAGAATAAAAAATCAGAGGCAATGAATTGTGTACTTCAATGTAAGAATGTTTAACTCAAGCATGAAAGAAAATGTTTGTAGCTTTAATTATTTTGGACTGTAGCACATCTGGACTTGAAATTTCAGGGAGATTTTATTATTGAATTTTAATTTTTTTCCCTGGAATTTGATAATGAGAGAGACTTTATAACCAAATTTGGGGTATCTCTATGTTGTTGGCATTTTATGATTGGACCTTAGCATCATTTAATCACTTTACAGGTTCTCAGCTATGATATATTGATCAACACGACTGAAGGGAAAAGACTCAACATTCTGGTGGGATAGCCAGGGTCTCCGGAGAGCAGAAATTTGCTGAGAGCCTTCCAAGAACTGATTCTGACAAGGTGCCCTGGAATTAAGTAATCCTGGATTAGGGTGCCAAAAGGCATTGAGGGTGCTGGGACTAGAAAATACAGCACTGCAGTGATTCTGTGAACTCATATAGACTTAATCTTGGATTCCAAAAGGCAGCGCCCAAAAGCGACCATAAGCAGTGTTTGAGGAGTGAGATTTCAAAGACTCCCTGAATTCTGCAGTCAGAGCAAGAACCGAGAAGGGGATGGGGACCCACAGAGGCAACTCAGTGGTCTTAAATCACTGTCACATAAGACGTGAGGCTCAGTCCAGCATCAGCTCTATCCGCCCCACCCCAGACCTACAAGAATCAGAAATTCTGGGAGTAGGGCGCAGTGATCTGTGTTTTCACAAGCCCTTCTGGTGATGCTGATGCACGCTAAAGTTTGAGATCCATCATTCTCCGTAAAGAAACTGGAAAGGAACTTGATTTCTTCCTTGTTCAACTTCACATTGCCCATTTTAATTTAGCCTAGTTTTGACTCATTCACAGCTGTGATTCAATTTACAGAACTAGTAATCTCACAAGCATGGACTTGCCTGACTGGCTTTCAAGACCTACTAAAACTAATAATGAAATGTAAAAAACAGAGGGAGGCAACTTAAATTATGAAACTTACTGAGTGGTACCCAAACCAGTTATTGCTGTACTCATGATACTTCACACCACATGAATATCTTAATTATTTTCTTCTCCTTAACTCTACTTTGGATTCCTTCCCACCCTTTTTCTCCTGATTCCCAAGTCCCTTTCTTTCTTCACTCTCTTTCTTCCCTTCACTTTCTTCCTTCTCTTTTGGATATATCTTAACTAATCATGCTATTCCTTGGCCATTGTTTGGGTCTGTATGCATTTCTGTGGCTATTTGGACTAACAATGACCCAAAACAACCTCAAAGACCTGGCCACATTATTTTAAAATGATTGATCATTTGGTTAGCAGGTAAATATAGGAACTTTTCAAGGAATTTAACTGTCAAAACAAATCACACACACACACACATCCACTCTCACTCCTGCAAAACTAATAATCAGGAGATACCAAACAGGTATTACAACAAAGTTGAAGAACTGAACAAAACCAACAGAAGTCTTATTGGAAGAAAAACCTAGCTTTTAGATCTTATAGCACACTGCTCCAGAGGGAGGAATAAATAGCATGCCATCTAAAACTATCTTCTGAGACAAATGCTAGAAAGTCACTTTTTGTGTCTCAGAGGTTTTTACCTTTCTGTTTTTAAGGGTCCTGTTTGATTTTATGGTGCTATTCACTTTTTCTTTGGAACCACTGACTTTATGGAAGAAACAAATCACCTCTTGGAAACAACGTGCCTCTCTCACTGTCCCTCCCTCTGTCTATCAGATGACCCTCAATGACAGTTGCCCTGCATTGGTGCTTCATGCTAAGGCACAGCAACTGCAGGCTCCATAGGCCCCCACATGGGCTTGGTCCACATGTCCCTCTGATTTGTGCTGCTCGCTCTACATTGAGTCCATCCACATTTGAAAAGATTCAGAGATGAGGATGCAGGCAGACACAAGCCAGCCATGAGCTTTCAGTCTAAAACCTACTTAGGAAATCAGACTCTGCTTAATTCTAGACAGTTGAAAAAAATATTAGGAAAGTAGTCCAGGCAAGTCCAAAATAGCAAATCCAAGCCCTGGTCTCTTTTGAGAACCTCATTCTCCAAAATTACTTTCCCTTGCTTCCCTGCCACCCCATTGCTTGGCCAAACAGGAGGAAACAATCTGATTAAACCAAATCACATGAAAACATAAGTAACCAGCATTCCATCTCCTCCCCTCCAAAAAAATCACAACCCAGAAACTTTGCATGTTGAAAGAGGGCTGTGCTGGTCTGATCTTTGGTGGACCCCAGAAAAGCCATGCCTTTTGATCCTCATTCAATATTGCTGGGTGGGAGCATTTTGATTGTTTCCATGAAGATGTGACCCACCCAACTGGGGGTGGTAACTTTTGATTAGATGATTTCCGTGGAGGTGTGTCTCCACCCACTGAAGGTGGAGTTGCTTGCTGGAATCCTTTAAAAGAGGAAACATTTTGGAGAGAGTCCCTTTTGGTAGAGCCACATGAAAGCCAGCAGATGCCGCCATGTTCGCCATGTGCCCTTCCAGCTGAGAGAGAAATGTTGAACGTCCTCGGCCTTCTTGAACCAAGGTATCGTTCCCCGGATGCCTTAAATTGGACATATCTATAGACTTGTTTTAATTAGGACATTTTCTTGGCCTTGGAACTGTAAACTAGCAACTCATTAAATTCCCCCTTTTAAAAGTCATTCGGCTTCTGGTATATTGCATTCCTGCAGCTAGCAAACTAGAACAAGGACATTAAAGGAATCATCTCTAGGAGTTGAAATATCAGGGACTGAGTTAAAATGAAGAAAAATTTTCAGGCCATATGTCAAGAAAGATGATGGAGTTTAGAGTTAAAATACCAGACAAAATATGACTCCCATCCAGAGCTTTGCTACTGACTCTAGAGCTTTTACAAGTGCCTTCATTACCCTAAATCATAGGTTTCTCATCTGTGAAATATAAATCATGAAAATATGAATAGTTATGGTAGTTTGAGGATAAAGTAAGTAAAATTGCTTTATAAAGCTGTTTATAACAACTCTAAGATGTCTAGAATTATTTTTCCTGGAGGCCATGGCCTGGCAGTTGTCCTCAAATGATAGCATATAAGCAACACCTCTGTCTGCAGAAGCAGAGTCACCATGAAGCTAATTAAGCTTAAAATTCAGGATCTTCCACTTTGATGAGCCACTTCCAAATCCTGAGAGGGACCCTACTAAGATGCACATGTGGCCTTAAGTATTTGTAAAACTTGCAAAATTGTAACCATCATAGTCAAATCCATGTTTCTTTCCATTTCTACTTTTCCTCCATCATATTTTCCCCCATGTTTCTCCCTCTGCGGTGGAGAGACAACAGCATTTTTTATATCCAGCTAAAGGGAAGTTGAGTTGGGGGGGTGCATTTAGGCTTAGTGTGATACATTTGTGTGGCTCAGAGTCATTTTTGTGTGTTCAAGTCATTGCTAGCCATCCAGGCAAACTTATTCTGGGCTACTCACTCAGCATCATGAAATAAAGGTACAGGGTCAGAAATCACAACACAACATAAATGGTCCTAAGACTAGAATTGTTCAAACCAGGTGACTAACCTAAAGGATCAGCTATCAAATCAGATTCTCATGAATCAGAAATCTTATCCAAAATCAAGCTTTTCTAGTAATTTCAAAGATACAAGCCATCAAGAGATGCAACAAAGCAGGGAGATGTCTGGGACATTTTGCATAGCTCCCCAGATCCTTCCTTCCCATTGCAGGCACCTGCTCTCCAACCCAGAGTAAAGACATGGTCCAAGCTGAAGTTTGTGGGTCATTTCCTATAGCAGGGAGAGCATTTAGGTCAGAAACATCTCCATTTTATACCCAGAGAGTTATATAGCTAATGTGATCATCTCCAGGGATCATGCCTCATAATCTATAGATTCTAGGTCTGTTAACCATAAGTAATCCTAAACCAGAGACATCCAACTAAAAGCATCCCATAGATAAGGATTCTCCTATCAAAATAACTGGACCAGGAGGTCCAGTTATCAGCATGTTTACAAAGAGATTAAACCAGTTAAGACTTTCTTTCCCCAGAAGTAGCCCCCCAGCAATCAGGGAAAATAGCTGCTTTGACTTCTTCTTCCCACCAGGACACTCTTGAAAGGAAAAGGAAGGGGGCTACTAATAATTTTTCCAGACTAACCTAGACAGACCGGAAAGTAATGTCATCCTATCTATAGCATATAGAAGTGACAGCATACAGGTAGTAGTAGGAAAGAAACAGGTTTGAGATATTTGGAATCAGAAGCTAGTCATGAAAAGTTCTTTCAACTTCAGACATGTAAAATTATAACTAGAGGATATGGTTTGCATTGAAGACTAGTCAAAAACAAAAGCTCTTCATGTTGGGAGCATTCTTTATAATGCGTGATATACAATTATAGATGTACTATACATTTTTTTCTCTTTGATGAGAATTATGCAAAATAGAATTTCTCATATGCATATGCCTTTATTACAGGGCAGAAGACCTATAGTTATATTAAACTAGTCCATACTAGTTTAATACACACAGACTAATTAATGTGTGTGTGACATCACATGATTTATGCCTTCCCAACTCTAACAAATTTTTTTAAAACTTTGATCAATCATGCTAGATGAAAGACTGAATTATATTTCTGTTCTCATGTTAGAAATTGATATTACGAAATCATTGTCATGTGAAAAGGCAATCAAAGGAGATGCAGCCCAGAAAAGTAAGAAAGTAATATTATAAAGTTATCCCATAAAGTAAATTATTGAACGTATTATGTTATTTTCTGGATTCTGGATGTTTGTGGCATTTGTCAGTTTTTCATCTTCCACCTGGTGAAATGGGGGAAACAAAATCAACTGGGGATCCAGACAGCACTGGTTTGAATCTTGGCCCTCCCATTTACTTTATGTGCTTTAAGTTAAAAACCTTTACCTCCTGAAACCCCAATTTCCACACCTGTAAAATGAAAAAGAGTGGACAAGTGACCTACCTCATAGGATATCATGAGGATTAAACAAGTCAGTACGTAGAAAATGCTTAGAACAGGACACGACGCATAGTTAAGTGCTCAGCTTATGTTAATTAAGCGGGCAAGTTTCCACCTTTACAAAATAGGGAAAATAATGCCCACCTTACAAAGAGGCAAAGAGTGGAGGTAAAGTCACTAGCATTTAGTGGATGCCTGATTGGTTAGAATTATCATCTTCTAACAATAACAGGCCCCAGGGAGTCAAATGAGTCCTTTCCCTTCTCCCAGCTTCCTCAATGAAGAATTCTAACCTACTTAGGCAATTCTGAGGATTCATGACTTCAACCCCTGACTCCCAGCTTCCTTTTCCATCGCTTATCACCCTTTCCAATTCCCAATGACTTTCTAAAAGCAACTTTGCTTTGGTCTTTGGATCTTTGAATATCATAGTTATCTTACCCACCTCATTTTGAATAGAAGCACTGAACTGGCTTAGGGCAACAGGCTCTCTACTTTTTATATTTTTGTCTTTTATGGTTTTCTTTTCTTCTGTCTCTCTTTTTCAAGTCTGCAGTGTTTAGTTTATTATACTCCGTAGGAAAAAAAAAATGACTTGTTAATTGGAATGCCAGGGATCTCCCCATGCCCAGAAATTAAATGATACACTTGGGTCCCAAGAAGAAATGGGTATTGATTCCACTTTAACTGTCAGAGATGTTTTCTGACTTCCAACACGCCCTCTGTTCCCTTCACCAGGCGCCAGAAAACAGCATATTTTAGGTAATGTGGCCTGACTTAGCTAACGGAATGGCTTGAAAGCCTTCATTTTAAAAGCAAAAGCACTAAACTAACACCCCAAAATGAGGTCATTTCAATGTTGTACTTGAAGGAAACTATGAAAAACTTAGTGCTTTCACAGAACTTCAGCCTCCTGTGTCATTTAATCCGATCATTGACTCTTACTCCTTTACAAACCATTAAGGCCCTGCGTGGTACCCTGAGGCTGTCCTCCAATACAGGACAGATGGCCAAATTTTACTACCCAGTTTCTGAATTTGAAGTTCGGCTGCTAAAAAGATACAAATCGTAAAACTAGAAAGGAAGGAAAGGAAGGTGAGAAGACAAAAAGGAAGGAAGGAAGGGAAGGAGGGAGGGAGAAAGGAAGGAAAGAAGGACCTATGTCTCTCCATCAGCAGCCATCTATCTGCCTGAAAAGAAGAATCCTGCCAGCTCTGAACCATCTTTAGGTTTCTTATCCAGGCAAAGTATGCATTTCTTTTTCAAAAAGGAGACAGACTCTGATGGAACAACAGCTCTTACCAAAGGAAAATCACCAATATTATACCAAGTAATTCCACGGCATCATCATATCAAACTATAATCTATAAATCCAAATGAGAAAGGTCCGTTGTTTTGCCACCCAACTCAGTGTGGCACCTTAGAGGGTCAGGTCCGCTATGAAGCCACAGGCGAATGGCCCTCCCCACCCAGCTGGTCCTTCCCAGCCTCTGGGCGGAGTCCCACTCCTTCCCTCTCACTGTCCTTCACAACCAGTGACTTTTTCTGATTGTATGATGTCAACTGGTACCTTGGTATAGCCCTCAACACCCCCACCAGCACAAATATATTCAAGGAAGAGTACTCAAAAGCCTGGTACAAGTTGAATACCAGTCTTGTAAAAAACAAAAAATTAGAAATATGAGTGTGCATGTGTACAGAACCAAATACGTAAGAATATAAGGCTATATGTTAACTGAATCATGTCTTTTGGTCATTTATGTGTGCATGTGTTCTATATTTTCCTGCTTGCTTTTAATTTTTTTTTTCAGAATCTATTTCAGGGCCAGAACTTCTGGGGTACCACCAGTACCATAAGGAGTAAAAAGCTTAAAATCTGGTCCCACGCACCCTGCCCCAGGACCTCAGAGTATCCCAGCCCTAAAACATCTCACAAAGCAGGTCTTTTGATCCAACTGCAGCCCCAAGAATAATCTCAAGCCTCCCTCACATCCTGGAACACAATCTACAGACCCAAAGAGTCACAGACAGAAGCCCATTTTTTGAGCATCCAGAGGGTGCAAACTAATGAAAAAAACAACTGGTGAAATTCATTCATGAATGTAATGGGATTGACCTTTTGCTGGTAAGGACAGGATAGGGCTGGCTTTCAGAATCAAACATTCTTGGCTTCATCTCTTGGCTCTGCCACGCACCAGCTGAGTGACTTTAGGTTTAACAACCTCTCTTAGTCCCATTTCCTCACCTGTAAAAATGAGAGAACTTCATCTACCTCAGCAGGTTGTTCTGAAGATTAGAGATGAGGTTTGCAAAATGTTTAGCACAGGCTAGCTGTGTGGGCGCTCGATCAACAGGACCGATCAAATATTAAAGGCTATTGCTAAGACCTGGGCTTCAGCTATATTTATAGTAAAGCATAACCCAAGCATTTTGCATCCCTGCCTTTCAAAGGGCAACTTTCTTTGGTAGGCATTGACAAAGGAGGGGATATGAAGTTACCTCCATCCCGAGTTCTCTACTGGGAAGGGCCCACTGCTCTGGGGTAGCTCACCACTCACTTTCTGGTCGGTCACTGCCTGGGACTCCTGGACACAGACTGCCCAGATAGGGTGTCGCAGCTTCTCCAAGGGAGCCAGCAGAGAGGGCCGTGGCACGTATCACTTCCCTGCTCTGGGCTGTCTCTTTGTTCTCTGCATCACCCTGCACAAGGCTACCCAGGGGTGTGTATCAGATTTTCCTGAAAGGTTGGGGTAATTAAAGGGAATTGCAACATAGGAAGAGAACACAAAGCTAGAATTCTAAAGATGCTATTTCCCATAGTCTAAGGGAAGAGAAGCAGCATAAGTAGCTCCTCAAGTCAGAGTGCATCCCACTTCCTAACTCTGCCCTGCTATCCTCTGGCCTGCCCTTCTCTCAAAATCATATTTTCCCTCTAACCCCTGTAACAGAGACAGTGTTGCATGTTCACCAAGTCTCAGTTTCATTTTCCGCTCCCACGGGAAGACCCCATTCTCGACCTCCCCTGCAGTTGATGTGAGGGCCACGTGAGTGGCTTCTGGACAATGGGACATGGCTGGAAGGGAGCTCACCACTCCCAGGGAGTGCACATACTCCCAGCATGAGAGTATGCACTCCCTGTCCTCTCCTGCACAGCACCCCTAGAGACCTTGTGTTCTCACGGCACTGCCCTGTACCGATGAGTTAGGGCTGCCCACCTGCCACCACATGGTGTTTGCATTGTGAGCGAGGAATAAACTCTTATTGTGTTAAGCCACCAGCAGTCCAGGGTTTATTTATAACCCCAGCATAGCTTTAATTACCCATACCAATAAGACTCTTCATGTACTGTTCTGGTTTGAAAGGATGTATGGCCCCTAGAAAAGCCATGTTTTAATCTAAATCCCATTTCATAAAGGCAGAATAATCCCTATTCAATACTGTATGTTTGAAACCATAATCAGATCGTCTCCCTGGAGATTTGATTTAATCAAGAGTGGTTGTTAAACTGGATTAGGTGACATGTCTCCACCTATTTGGGTGGGTCTTGATAAATTTCTGGAGTCCTATAAGAGAGATTCAGAGAGAGATTCAGAAAGAGCAGAGCAGAACAATATAGCTACGAAAAGCAGAGTCCACAAGCCAGCGACGTTTGGAGATGAAGATGGAAAATGCCTCCTGGGGAGCTTCACGAAACAGGAAGTCAGGAGAAGAAGCTAGCAGATGACGCTGTGTCCACCATGTGCCTTTCCAGATGAGAGAGAAACTCTGAACTTCATTGGCCTTCTTGAATCAAGGTATCTTTCCCTGGATGCCTTTCCCTGGATTGCCTTGTTTAATTGGGACATCTTCTCAGCTTTAGAACTGTAAACTAGCAACTTATTAAATTCCCCTTTTAAAAGCCATTCCATTTCTGGTATATTGCATTCCGGCAGCTAGCAAACTAGAACATCTACCCAAGAAACTCTTCATGTGTTAGTCTTACATCAAAATCTCTCTCCCTCCTCCCAACTGTATATTTTACCAAATCTGAATTATTCATCACAAATATGAGCCCAAAGAAAGAAATGGGACTTTATCAGAACAGTCAGTCAGTGATGAATTTGGGACTCCAAGCACCACAGAAGAGTCCAGCAAACTAGGGCATAACATTGGAATTCTAGATCCAAACTCCTTCCATTTTTCCTCATCTATGTGGCTTGCAGTCACGCTTCAACCTCCCAACTGTATAGCAGGTGATAGTAAGTCACGCCCATACACATACAACACACACACACACACACACACACACACACACACACATTCCTAAAGACTAATATTTTTAGATCCAGAGTCAGAAATGCAAATGTTCAAAGCAGTCACGTAGATAATGCCAGTCAACTGAAGCAGGCTGTGTTCAAAACCAGGTAAAACTGGGTCAGGCCTGCTTTGTGGAAAGGAAGCAGCTTTTACTCAATCTCCCCAGCTGCTACCAACACAGATCTGGGCCAGTGTTGTTGCCAGATCTTCCCATTGCTTACAGAAGATAGAAATTCTATGTAAAAACTCCATATTTTTATAATTTGCCAACCAAAACTGAGCCTCATGCTATATCTGGCCATGATATACCAGGCTACCATTTGGCATCCTCTCTTCCAAACCAGTAAGATTTATTAAATTACTACCCTATAATCTACAAGGCTGCCTCCTGTAGTACAATTAATACTGTACTTAATTATGCAGAGCATTATCTTTCCTTCTTCACCAATCCTCCCAAACCCCAAACACAAATCGTGCCCTATGACCTTCTGGAACTAAGAATTCAGCCCAGGGGTGCACAGGTGGCTCAGTGGTAGAATGCTTGCCTTCCATGTGGGAGACCTGGGTTCGATTCCCGGACCATGTGCCCCAAAAAAAAGAAACCCAACCCATTGGCAAATCTTAAATTTCTTGACTGTGGCTCCTTTCACTACCCCTTGACCCAGCTTCAAGATTTTTTTTTTTTTAAAGGATTCTTTTTAGTTTATCCTTAATTCTTGCTCTAGCAAACACGGTACTATTAATTTGCCTGGAATGATCACTCTTGCTGGCTGAGAGACTGGAATGAAGCACCGCTAGATGGCAGTGAGTCATTTCATTGGGGTCTGGGTTTCGGCATCTGGTGGAAGAGGAATTGTTTGAGCGCACACGCAAAGCCATGCAAAGCTCAATGAAGATGTCAACAAAAGAAGAAGATTAAAAGGAGGAGAAGAAAGATTCCTTACTCCAAGGAACTTCACAAAGAAAGTCTTTTAAGCCCCCAGCCTTTAAAATGAGAGCTGAGGAATCTAATCTGTGTTCTCCCTGGTAAAGGTTTCTTAAGGACTCTTTCTCAGGCCAGCTTCAAAATATCCTACGCAAGAACCCACTGAATTCTTAGGCAGAACCTGCCTTTGCTCCAGTCTCTTCAGGGAGAGAGAAAAGAGAACAAATGGTGATGAGGTCCTCATTTTGACCCACCTCACTTCCCCGTCCAAATATTCCCGTGAGCTGCAATCTACAAGTGTGAAATAGCAGTCAGGAATTAGAATTATTTTTTTGCGCCTGCACTACGGGTTTTTCTGAGAACAAGGCTAGCTAGCTTTTAGAAGGATCAAATAGCATTTGAAAATCACCCGACTTTATGTGGAAAAGGCTTTCAGAATTTCAAATATTTCTTACCATAGAAGAGCATTTGCAAGCAAATGGGTCAGAAGATTTCTCCACGATTATCTCTTCCAAAAAAGAGCAGTTTGAAACCAGAGAAAATGGGTGTTGCCGCAGAAAAGAAAATCTGCTTTAAGAGTACCAGAAAGCCAGTTTCCTGAGATAGCTTAGAAATTGAGATGGAGTAACTTTCCCCTAGCACACATGTGAACTCCAAACACAAGAGAGGCTACCTTTCAAGCAGAAGGCGCTTCTCAAAGCACAAATATTGGGAAAATAGACCATGCCATGAGCCCACTCTAAACACAGCTGTGTTTGCCCACATGCAACCTCTGCCAGGCCAGGTTAGATTTAGCCTGGCCACGCAGGGGCGAAAGGCTCTCCCATGCAATTATTCAATCTCTGAAGCACCCCATCTCCCAGCGTTATCACTGTTAAGGCCAGATACAGTAAATTGGCCTCTTATGAAATACTGCAGTCAACAGAGAGGTGCTGAGATTCTTTGGAGTTTTCTAGTAAATGTTTTTAGAGGGCTGTGGTTTGAATTCCTTCCAAGAAGGAAAATGTCAATCCACCTGTTCGGAGTCCCCCTCAGCAGGAGGGTCACCACCCTGCTCCAGCCCCAGGACAATGCATTTGAGTCACAGCTGCCCCCAGAAGAAGGCGTTTATTAGTTTGGGGAGAGATGGGGAGAAAGGAAAACAGGATGTAAGATTTGCTAAGAGGCTGCACTCAGTGTTTGCAGAGTTCAGCCGGCTATTTGGAGATTTCTGAGTCACCTGAGCATGAAGAGGCCACAGAAGTTGTCCTAGAAGTCTACAGCCCGGGGTTGTGGTCAGATAATGAGCTGGGGCCCTGGCTACACTGCTTACCTCGGGCCTGCATCAGCAGGCTGAGGAAGTGGACAAGAGAGTGCTTACAGGGCAGCGTGGGCGCATACCCAGTCAGGGCCTGAGGGTACAAACGACTGAGCAGCAGCCTCCAGTAGATAACAACAAAAGCCATTATCTTTCCCGGCTGGGCTGCCAAGCGCAGGGGCCAGCATTGCCTGGTGTTTGCAGTTTCCATAGCAGCACTGTTTTGTTCTAGCTGGCAAAGTACACAGAGAAGAAGGGATAAACATTGCAGGAAATGACACGAACAACCCAAGTCTGAGCCCCGGATCTCATGGCATGCTTTGCCCTTTGTAAGTCAGCATCTGAGGTGAGGAAGAACGCTTTTCAAGAGATGTCTGGCAAAAAAAAAAAAAAAAAACGCAGCTCCTTAATGCATGGCGCCTGATCGAGTCTGGCCGCCCACCCGAGGCTAGAGCTGGGGCCTCCCTACTCCAGCTGCCGGAGAACTGGAAAACAGTACAGTGGACTCAGCTTGTCATTTAAATGTTGAGAGAGCCCCTTCGCGGGCAGAGGGATGGGAGCGAGGCGCTGCGTTCTCTTATGCCCAGGATTCTTGGAAACCTTTGCTCCTCTCCCACCTCAGTGCCACATGGGCATGGACAGAGGACTGCAGAGGGATCTCTGATGACCTGGGCCACTGATTCGGAGCATCAGCCTCTCCACCTGGGTGACAGCGACTACAGGGGAGCCAACCCCCCCCCACACACACACACACACACACACTCTGCCATGGAGACCTCTGGGGAGGCTGGGGATGGGGGGATAAATTGTTCAGATACCATTATTTGCGGGCTGTATAGCTGCTATTGACTACTAATTAAGAGGAAAGACAGCCTTCTACATTGCTAATGTAGACTGTAATAGGTCTAATTCTCTTCATTTCACTTTTCTTCTATTGGATAGAGACCTCACTAGCTGTCTCAGAAAAGGAAGCAGTCATCTCCAGCACTAAGGAAGGTCAGCAAGTACTGGATATCACGATATCAAAGCAGCTCAGCAGTGTTTGTAGTGTGCGTTAAATAAACATAATCCTCTAATTTAAAGATCTTTAATTATTTGTATGTTTCCCCCCCACTGTCATCTCAATCTGCCAAATAGGGAAAATCAGAGGTACCACTGACATGCGAGGTCATGAATGTCATATTAAGAGTGAAAAGTCACAAGCTCAGAATTTCAGCGCCAAATTCAACAGACTAGTCTAGATGACACCCCTTGTGCCCTACCCTATATATATGGGGGGGGGGGCTCAACGCAAACAAATTGGCCACTGCTTTGGTTTGCTAAAGCCAACGCAATATGCCAGAAATGGGTTGGTTTTTACAAGGGGAATTTATTAGTTTGCCAGTTTACAATTCTGAGGCCATGGAAAACATCCAACTCAAAGTATCAACAGGACAATACTTGGACTCCGAAGCCTGGCTTCAGGCGAGCTTGGGCTCCTCTTTCACATGAGAAAAGCACATGGCAGCGTCTGCTGGTCCTTCTCTCCCCGGTTTCAGCCTTTTGTTGCTTTCAGCTTCTGGCTGCCATGTCTCTCAGCTTCTCTGCATACTTCTCTGAATTTCATCTCTTAGCTTCGGCATATATTTTATCCTCTCATAAAGGACTCCAGTACAAGGATTAACACCCACCTTGAATGAGGTGGGTCACATCTCAATTGAAATAATCTAAAGGTCCCATCTACAATAGGTCTCCACCCACAGGAACGGATTAAAAGAACATGATTCTTTCTGGGGTACACACAGCCTCCAAACTACCACAGCTGCCTCCATCCTCCCTATGCTAGGATGCCACTACAATACTGTTACTTGGGTACTACCAAGCTAAAAGCCTGCTTCTGTAATTTAAGGTCCTTCCCTGTCTGAATATCTGTGCATTTGTAACTTTAGGTTAATGACCTTAAATATATTTCATTTATATGAGCAAGAATATATTAGACTCTTGGCTAGATCTAAACTGTAGGAATTAAAGGGGATAGAACAAATAAAGAACAAACATACGAAGAATTGGTTTCCCCTATGATCAAAACTTTTTTATTTGTATTCGTTTCTCTGGCCCCATAGCCCAGGGCTGGATACATAGTAGATGTTTTGGTTTCCTAGGCTGCCCAAGCAAATACCATGCAGTGAGTTGGCTTAAACATTGAGAATTTATTAGCTTATGGTTTTGAGGCTAAAAGAAAGTCCAAATCAAGCATCATCGAGGTGATACTTTCTCCCCAAAGACTGTGCTGTTCTGGGGCAGGCTTCCAGGAATCCTTGGCTCCATCACACGGCAAGGCACATGGCGGCATCTCCTGGGTCTTCTGGGTGACTGTCTCTCTGTCTGTCTGTCTGAATTTCACCATGCTTCTAATGGACTCCAGCAATAGGATTAAAACCCATCCTGACTGACGTAACCGCAACAAAACAGAAGTAACCTCAACGAAAGGTCCGACTTACAATGGGTTCATGCCTACAGGAATGGACTAAGTTTAAGAACATGTTTTTCTAGTGTATATACAGCTTCATTGTATTCAAGCAGCATTATTTCTTCAACCGGTTACATATTGATGAACAATTAGGTGTTTCCCAATCTTTTGCTATTGAAAAATGCTGAACTGAATAACTTTGAACATATACCATTTCACATGTGTGCCCATCTATCTGCATGATAAATTCCTAAGATTGTGGATTGCTGGATCAAAGGGGTCATACATTTGAAACTTAGCAATATTCCCTCAATAGAAGATGTATCAGTGGGCATTTTCAATAGCAATAGAGGCACGTGCTTGTACCCCATCAGCCTTGATGAGAGGGTATCGTCAAATCTTCTAATGCATCCAATAGTTGAAGAAAAATGGTATCTCCATGTAGCTTTACTTTTCATTTCCCTTATAATGTATAAGGCTCAAGTTCTTTTTATATATTTAAGGGACTTTATGTTTCATTTCCTATAAATTCTCTTTTCACATGCCTTGTCCACTTTTTTCTCTTACTACTTTCCACATTTTACAAATGAGAACACTGAAGCTTAGAGTTATGAAGTAGTAGGGCCAGAACTGTTCTAGGCCTGTTGGGCTCTACAATATGAGGTTAACCACCAAAAGATACTATCATAACTTTAAAAGAGGATCTATTAATGGTGTTTATTGTCTGGAAAGGGTACAAAAATGAGATATCAGTTGTCTTTGTAATATACTTCCATTAATATGTCTGATATAAAAGATCAAGATGATGTTTGTGTTCCACTAGATTCATTTTCATAATGAAAATAAAATGCATCGTGGTAATAACAGATGGAAACCTGTGAGGCTGATCTGCAATTAACTTGCACCCATTGGTTATGATATTTTAGGGAGAGTGTATAAGGAATGATATGTTGTGCTGGTTTGAAAGGAAGTATGCCCCCTAAGAAAAGTCATGTTTTAATATAAATCCCATTTCATAAAGGTAGAATAATCTCTACTTAATGCTGTATGTTTGAAACTAATGAGATCATCTCCCTGGTTGATGTGATTTAGTTAAGAATGGTTGTTAAACTGGATTAGGGGATGACATGTCTCCACCCATTTGAGTGG
>PVIY010034487.1:0-27077 GCA_004026745.1 Myrmecophaga tridactyla
TTATCCTGGAGGTTATTCTTATGCATTAAGTAGATATCACCTTGTTATCCAAGATGTAATGGAGAGGCTGGAGGGAACTGCCTGAAAATGTAGAGCTGTGTTCCAGTAGCCATGTTTCTTGATGATGATTATATAATGATATAGCTTTCACAATGTGACTGTGTGATTGTGAAAACCTTGTGTCTGATGCTCCTTTTATTTACCTTGTCAACAGATGAGAGGAACATATGGAATAAAAATAAATAATAGGGGGAACAAATGTTAAAATAGATTTAGTTTGAAATGCTAGTGATCAATGAAAGGGATCAGTAAGGGGTATGGCCTGTAAAAATTTTTTTTTCTGTTATGTTTTTCTGTTGTCTTTTTATTTCTTTTTCTCAACTGATGCTAATGTTCAGGGAAATGATCATGATGATGAATATGCAACTATGTGATGATATTGTGAATTGCTGAGTGTATGTGTTGGGAATGTTTGTGTTTCTTGTAATTTTTTTAATTAATAAAAAATTTTAAAAAAAACTTATGGGATGCAGCAAAGGCAGTGCTAAGAGGGAAATTTATTGCCCTAAATGCCTATATCAAAAAAGGAGAAAGGGCAAAAATCAAAGAATTAACTGTCCACTTGGAAGTACTAGAGAAAGAACAGCAAACTAACCCCAAAGCAAGCAAGAGGAAAGAAATAAAGAAGATTAGAGCAGAAATAAATGAAATTGAGAACATGAGAACAATTGAGAAAATCAATAAAACTAGAAGCTGGTTCTATGAGAAAATCAATAAGATTGATGGCCCCTTAGCAAGACTGACAAAAAGAAGAACAGAGAGGATGCAAATAAATAAAATCAGAAATGGAAGAGGAGACATAACCACTGACCCCAGAGAAATAAAGGAAGTAATGACGTGATACTATGAACAACTTTATGCTAATAAATACGACAATGTAGATAAAATGGACAACTTTCTAGAAAGGCATGAACAACCAACATTGACACAAGAGGAAATAGACGACCTCAACAAACCAATCACAGGGAAAGAAATTGAATCAGTCGTTAAGAAGCTCCCCAAAAAAGAGAAGTGCAGGACCAGATGGTTTCACATGTGAATTCTACCAAACTTTCCAGAAAGAATTAGTACCAATCCTGCTCAAACTCTTCAAAAAAACTGAAGAGGAGGGAAAGCTACCTAACTCATTCTATGAAGCCAACATCACCCTCAGACCAAACCAGACAAAGATATTATAAAAAAAAGAAAACTACAGACCAATCTCTCTAATGAATATAGATGCAAAAATCCTCAACGAAATTCTAACAAATCGAATCCAGGAACACATTAAAAGAATTATACATCATGACCAAGTAGGATTCATCCCAGGTATGCAAGGATGGTTCAAAATCAATTAATGTAATACACCATATCAACAAATCAAAGCAGAAAAACTACATGATCATCTCGATTGATGCAGAAAAGGCATTTGACAAAATTCAGCATCCATTCTTGTTGAAAACACTTCCAAGGATAGGGATAGAAGTGAACTTCCTCAAAATGATAAAGGGAATATATGAAAACCCAAGCTAACATCATTCTCAATGGGGAAAAACTGAAAACTTTCCCCCCTAAGATCAGGAAAAAGACAAGGATGTCCACTATCACCTCTGTTATTCAACATTGTCTTGGAAGTTCTAGCCAGAGCAATTAGACAAGAAAAAGAAATACAAGGCATCAAAATTGGAAAAGAAGAAGTAAAACTCTCACTGTTTGCAGATGATATGATACTTTATGTTGAAAATCCCGAAAAATCCACAGCAAAACTACTAGAGCTAATAAATGAGTACAGCAAAATGGCATGTTACAAGATCAACACTCAAAAATCTGTAGTGTTTCTATACACTAGTAATGGACAATCTGAGGGGGAAATCAAGAAAAGAATTCCATTTACAATTGCAACCAAAAGAGTAAAATATTTAGGAATAAATTTAACTAAAGAGACAAAAGACCTATACAAAGAAAACTACAAGAAATTGTTAAATCACAGAAGACCTAAATAGATGGCAGGGCATACCATGTTCATGGGTTAGAAGACTAAATATAGTTAAGCTGTCAAATCTACCTAAATTGATTTACAGATTCAATGCAATACCAATTAAAATCCCCAAAACTTACTTTTCAGAAATAAAAAAACCAATAACCAAATTTATCTGAAAGGGCAGGGTGCCCCGAATAGCTAAAAGTATTCTGAGAAAAGAAAATGAAGTCAGAGGTCTCATGCTACCTGACCTTAAGGCATATTATGAAGCCACAGTGATCAAAACAGCATGGTACTGGCATAAAGATAGATATATTGACCAATGGAATGGAATAGAGTGTTCAGATATAGACCCTCTCATCTATGGACAATTGATCTTTGATAAGGCAGTCAAGCCAGCTCACCTGGGACAGAGCAGTCTCTTCAATAAATGGTGCCTAGAAAACTGGATATCCATATGCAAAAGAATGAAAGAGGACCCATACCTCACACCCTATACAAAAGTTAACTCAAAATGGATCAAAGACCTAAACATTATATCTAAGACCATAAAACTGTTAGAAGAAAATGTAGGGAAATATCTTATAACTCTTATACTTGGAGGCAGTTTTCTAGACCTTACACCCAAAGCAAGAGCATTGAATAAATAAATAAATAAAGGAGAACTCAAAATTAAACACTTTTGTGCATCAAAGAACTTCATCAAGAAAGTAAAAAGACAGTCTACACAATGGGAGACAATATTTGGAAATGACATATCAGATAAAGGTCTAGTATACAGAATTTATAAAGAGATTGTTCAACTCAACAACAGAAAGACAGCCAACCCAATTACATAATGGGCAAGACTTGAACAGACACTTCTCAGAAGAGGAAATACAAATGGCCAAAAGGCACATGAAGAGATGCTCAACTTCCCTGGCCGTTAGAGAAATGCAAATCAAAACCACAGTGAGATATCATCTCACACCCACCAGAATGGCCATTATCAACAAAACAGAAAATGACAAGTGCTTGAGAGGATGTGGAGAAAGAGGCACACTTATCCACTGTTGGTGGGAATATCAAATGGTACAACTGCTGTGGAAGGCATTTTGGTGGTTCCTCAAAAGCTAAATATAGAATTGCCATATGACCCAGCAATACCATTGCTAGGTATCTACTCAGAGGACATGAGGGCAAGGACACATATGGACATTTGCACACCAATGTTTATAGCAGCATTCTTTGCAATTGCAAAGAGATGGAAACAGCCAAAATGTCCATCAACAGACGAGTGGCTAAACAAGCTGTGGTATATACATACGGTGGAATATTATGCAGCTGTAAGACAGATAAAGTTATGAAGTATGTAAAAACATGGATGGACCTTAAGGACATTATGCTGAGTGAGATTAGCCAGAAACAGAAGGACAAATACTATATGGTCTCACTAATATGAGCTGACATTAGTGAATAAATTTGGAGAATTTCGTTGGTAACAGAGACCATCAGGAGATAGAAATAGGGTAAGATGTTGGGTAATTGGAGCTGAAGGGATACAGATTGTGCAACAAGACTGAATGTAAAAACTCAGAAATGGACAGCACAATACTACCTAACTGTAATGCAATTATGTTAAAACACTGAATGAAGCTGAATGTGAGAATGATAGAGGGTGGAGGGCTGGGGGCACAAATGAAATCAGAAAGAAAGATAGGTGATAAAGATTGAGATGGTATAATCTAGGAATGCCTAAGTGTATAATGATAGTGACTAAATGTACAAATTTAAAAAATGTTTTTGCATGAGGACGAACAAAGGAATGTCATTACTGCAGGGTGCTGAAAATAGATAGTAATTAATATTTTAAAATTTCAACTTATGTGTGAGACTAAAGTAAAAAATCTTTATTTGGTACAAAATTTATATTTTGACTAGTGCATTTCCTAATATAACTTATGTAGACAGCTTAATTGAACACCATAAGTACATGGAACCTTGAGTAGGAGATGAAATTTTGTTGGTTTGTCCAGAATGATGCCCCGATAAATCCCAGGATGATGCCCTGATAAATCCCAGATTGATTTGATCAGTGAATAAAAAAGTATTTGCAAAGTCCCCTTCAGGGAATGGTGAGAATGGGGGGAAGTTCAACTTCCCCAAGTTGAATTCTTGATATTCTCACAAGCAGTGTGGACAACAAAAGCTATAGGCTGAGCCCCCAGTCTTGGGGTTTGTGCATATGAAACTTAACCCCACAAAGGATAGGTCAAGCCTGCTTAAAATTAGGCCTAAGAGTAACCCCCAAGAGAACCTCTTTTGTTGCTCAGATGTGGCCTCTCTCTCCAACCAACACAACAAGCAAACACCACCCTCCCCCTGTCTATGTGGGACATGACTCCCAGGGGTGTGGACCTTCCTGGCAACGTGGGACAGAAATCCTAGAATGAGCTGAGACTCAGCATCAAGGGATTGAGAAAAACCCTAGAATGAGTTGAGACCCAGCATCAAGGGATTGAGAAAACCTTCTCGACAAAAAGGGGGAAGAGTGAAATGAGACAAAGTGTCAATGGCTGAGAGATTCCAAACAGAGACGAGAGGTTATCCTGGAGGTTATTCTTACACATTAAGTAGATATCACCTTGTTATTCAAGATATAATGGAGAGGCTGGAGGGAACTGCCTGAAAATGTAGAGCTGTGTTCCAGTAACCATGTTTCTTGAACATGATTGTATAATGATATAGCTTTCACAATATGACTGTGTGATTGTGAAAACCTTGTGTCTGATGCTCCTTTTATCTACCTTGTCAACAGACGAGTAGAACATATGGAATAAAAATAAATAATAGGGGAACAAATGTTAAAATAAATTTTGTTTAAAAAAAAAGCATACCTGTTCTCTGCTCCCATTTCCCTCCATTTACCATCTTTATGTTGTTTGTGTCCCACATTTCCTCTTTATATTTTGTGTGTCCATTTTCAGGAAATATGACTATTCCTTTCTTTTTTTTGTAAACTATTTCTTACTCAATTGTATTCTAACCTTTACTGGAATTAAAGATTAATTTTATACATTGAAGATGTAGTACTTTGGGTTTTGCATTCACTCATTTAGTTACCCGTACTGATCATCTCTTCTTTGCTTACTCCAAGCCAATCTCTCCTGTCTTTTCCTTTCAATCTAAAGGACTCCCTTAACAATTCTTATAGGGCAGGACCTTTTGAACTCTTAGTTTCTGTTTATCTGTGAATGTTTTACATTCTCCCTCATTTTTTCATTTTTAACATTTTTATTGTATAGTATAACATATATACAAAGCAAAGAAAAAAGCAATAGTTTTCAAAGCGACTTCAACAAGTAGTTATAGGACAGATCTCAGAGTGTGGCATGGGGTACCATACGATCCTCTCATATTTTTCCTTCTAGCTGCTCCAGAATATAGGAGGCTAGAGGGCTTAAATATTTTTTATCATCACAATCTACTTTTTTTCCTTCTTTTACAAAAAAGCTATAAATTTCAAAATACTGCACCATAATTAGTTGTAGAACATATTTCAGAGTTTGTCATGGATTACAATTCCACAATTTTAGGTTTTTACTTCTAACTGTTCTAAAATACTGGAGACTAAAAGAGATACCAATTTAATAATTCAGCATTCGTATTCATTTGTTAAATCCTATCTTCTCTGTTTAACTCCACCATCACCTTTGATCTTGCCATCGTCTCTTTAGGGGTGTCTCCCTCATTTTTGAAGGATAGTTTTGTCAGATAAAGAATTTTTAGGTGGCAGCTTTTCTTTTTCCGAGCCTTAAGTGTATCAGACCACTGCCTTCTTGCCTCCTCAACACTTAGTCTTATAGTCTTATTGAAGATCCCTTGTAAGTAACAAATTGCTTTTCTCTTGTTGTTTTCAGAGTTCTCTGTTTATCTTTGTCATTCAGCCATCTCATTAGTACGTGTCTCACAGTAGGTCTATTAAGTTTATTCTGTTTGGAGTGCATTGTGCTTCTTGGGCATGTATATTTGTCTGTCATATGCTGAGTGACAATTACTGAATTAAAAAATTTTCCATTAAAAGCTGGAATGTCCATAATCCAGAAAAGTTAGTTCCTCAAATGTTTCATTTCAGTCTTTTATTCATTCAGAAATATTTTTGAGCACTTACTATGTGCCAGACATTGTGTTATTTCTCACAGAGCATTTATCATTAAATGAAGATATTTATTGTTAGTTTTTAGACATTATTTAAATTGTCCTTTTAATTTCCTGGTTTACAGCCCATTATGCTGTTTCTGTTGGAGGTTTCCTGTATTTTGCCACCTACTTTCCATATAGTATCATCTCCCAAAATTATGAGGAGATGACACTCACCCAGAAACTAGCTTCCTGTCTTTGCTCAAACATTGCCATGGCACTGGGAATTCAGTTCCTCATCAATGCAGAAATGCAGGGTAAGTATTTGCCTTGTGTATTTAGCCTTATTCAAAAGATATACTATCTTTGTTGTCTTATAGGAAATTCATAGTATTCATACAACTGATATTGCTAAACCACCCTCCAAAAATTATGCTACTTTATACTATCACTTATAGAATATAAGTATTTCCACATTCACTCCAGAAATATTCTTCAAGTCTATTAGGGCCTCTTCTCCTTTTCCTGAAATACCACCCTTTATATAGCAGTAGGGTTTTAGTAACTTCCTTCTTCCTTTTTCTATCAATGCTGTAGGTATACAAAAAAAAATCATTCTAGGTTTATGCCCTGCAGTCAGCAACAGTCCATACTTTTCAATGATTATAAACATTTTTCCGTAATTATATATTCCAGTGAATATTTAGCTTGAGTACGGGAGGAGAGATAAGAGGTCCTCATCTTAACTCATAGGTCTGTTTATTGTTCTTTAAGCTTGTTTTCTTGACTTTTTGTTAAACTTTATTTTTATTTCAGTCATTACTAATTAGTTTTTGTTTGGGGGTATAGACAGGAGTACCTTACATGATTACTTACTCAATTTTCTTCTTGACAACCTAAATTCTAAGAATATAAGAAAATGGCCGACTATAGGAAGAATCTCTAGAGAGTATCAACATATTTTTTCATTTTATAATTATGATGCAGATGGATAACTTAGTTTTAGTTTAAGGTAGCACTTATAGTAAATTTGTCCTGTTATGTTTCAGGAACTGGAATTAAATGGAGTAACATTTTTACATCAACTCAAACAGATAACTTTGTTTTTGCCTATGTGCTGGGAATGCTTTTATGTGATGCTCTCCTTTATGGCCTTGTAGCCTGGTATATAGACGCAGTCTTTCCAGGAGAGTATGGTATGCCCAAGCCATGGAACTTTTTCTTGCAGGTGAGTCATAATGCTTCTGTTATTTAGATAGGCCAGTCCTTATAAATCTATTTTGTAATATCTATAAAATCCATCATGAGTTAATTTTGCATTGTCTATAACTGAAGCAATGGATAGGTGAAAGAATCATCTCATCTACATTCCAGCCATACTAATTCACTAGCCTTTTCCTAGTACACTTCAAGCTGTCCAAAATATATAAATATAAATAATCTATAGATCATGGCCTGCAACCCAAGACTTTACAAATTCTGAGTACTACAGGGAAATATTTCATAAAGGATTGAATTCAAACATAAATAAATGAACGTGTTATGGGTCTTTGTATGCTAATGAGGAGAGGTTTTATGGCCCATATTTGGGGACTCCTCACCATCTTCATTTCCTGAGATACCCGAGATTACTTAGAGTCAGACCACAGCTAAGTGAGGAGCATCCAGCTTACCCTCCCTTCTTCATCTTTTCTCTTTTTATCCTTTTTTGTAAGTAATAAAAAGGTTTATGTATGGCTCAGAGGAAATCTGGCCAAGAGTGATACAACACTTTTGCTGTCACCTCATTTTGGAGTGATTTCTGTTTGTCTCTCTTGGACAATTATAATTTTAATAGAATAGACTGCTTTTATGCCCTGGGGGATTCACTTTATAGCCAATTCACTCCAAATGTTGATACCAAGAAATTTTCTGCAGACCATCTCGAAACAAATGGGAAAATGCAAGAGTATTTTCAAATGCTTTATTTTTCAATGTCACCTAGAGATTACATTTTTATTTCCTTCTTAGCATTCTTACTGGTTTGGAGAACCAACTGAGAAGAAAAAAGAAAAAAAGCAATTTTATGAGACAATTGAGAACAAATATTTTGAAGCTGAACCTACTGGTTTAGTGGCAGGTATCCAGATCAAACATTTGTGCAAGGTATTGTTTAACAGTACTTTTTTCCTTGATGTAATGGAAATTTAGTTTACAGCTCATGGTGATATTTGTTGCTGGTAATGCCAGGAAAAAATGCTGATTTCAAAAGCTAATTTTCAAATGCTAATCAAAATTCATAGTCATATTCTTGACTGCCATGCTGGAGACCCAGGTTCGGTTCCTGTTGCCTGTCCATGCAAAACAAAACAAAACAAAATTCATAGTCATTAGGTTTACATCCTTTGAGAAACATTAAAATGAAATTTATGTGATATATAAAAAAATACATCTTTCTTTTTTCTTTCCTCCAAAATAGAATCAAGTTTTCTATAAACTAAAATGGTATCTTCTATAAATACTCTCATTTTAAAAAGTAGAGTTTAGTGGAGCTTGATGATTAGAGGATGTAAACATAAATTTCTGTTCACAAATGTCTTGCATTTGTAGCTGTCTGTAATTTCCTCTGAGATGTTTGGCAAGGAGGGGCTTTTGGATCTCTCTGTTTATTTGTATCAACTGTAGGCATGTAATATTCAAGTAACCTATATATTTGCTGGCATTCTCTTGCCCCTCAAAGGCCGACATGAACTTGATTTGAGCTCCTAATCCCATAGTTTTGGAAACACAAAGCCCTTCTTTCAAATTCTGCTAATTCTAGGGGTGTTTATGCTCTTGTAGTCTCTCTGCCTATACCATGCAACATGTTATCTTATTTTAGTTGCATCAACCCAGATGTGAAACTCAGTATTTTCCCTGGTTTCCTCAGTAAGTCCATTCATATTAAACTTTTTGATGAATATTAGAAACCTTAATATAGATCAGGGCTGGATGGAATTGGCTCAAGGAACAAAAAGACTAAAGCCATTTCCCCAGCTCTACCTACCCTTGTCTCCTCCCATTACTGTCTTTATGCTTTCCCTCCCAGATTGACCCTTAACTTTTCTCTAATGAGCTCAGAAATTCATCTTTCCCTATACTTTCATATCCAGGCTATGGAGGGCGCTCAAAAGAACCAAGGACCTGCTGTGTATCTCTCATTAATTCATTCATTCTTGGAACTGGAGATACCGCAGTGGAAAAGACAGATAAAATTCCTGCCCTCAAGAACTTACATTATAGTGTGAATGAAAGCACATTAGCAATTAAACATATGAACAAACAAGATAATTACATTATGCAGCAAATGCCATTAGGACAATGAAGAGGGTGATGAGATAGTAGCTCAAGGTAGGATGGGGAGGAGAACATATTAGGTAGATTATCCAAGTAAAGTCTCTCTGGTGACATAGCATTGTTGCTGCTGACCACCCCCTTTGAATAGTTTCAGCTGAACAGAGTCACCTTACCCAAATCAGGTCTGTTTTCCTGGGACAACTTGCATCCAATAACTGATCAGGTGGGAGTATAAAGTCTTTCCCTTTCTCACAGCTGAGGTCAAATCTGAATGTTCATTTCATCCCCAGCTTCTCTATATGGTTTACCCTATGGTTACTGCATTGAAACCCAACTATGCTCTCTTCCAAATCTGCATCCTTCCTTTTCTTACATAGATGTCAATCCCAAGAGCACTCCTGTATGCTAATTTCCATGTTAAGTAAACTTCCTGCATAGACTTCCTAATTTCTGTTTTAGCATCCACTTCTCAGGTGACCTAATTAGTGATTGTTGGTATTAAATGTGGACTGAGAAAGCATGATAAGATGGGGAGGTAGACTCTGGTACAAGGTATCATAGGTAGTGAATTGGGATGGTACATCAAGGGAAAGAAATGCCTAATCAGTGCCATATATCAAGTATTTGTAAAATACAGGAGGAGTTGTAATTTTTATTTTTTGTAAGCGGATAGAAAATTTATTAGTTACACATCTAAGAGGACATGCGGGCACTCTCGCAAAGACAGGTGAGAAAGGCGAGAGGCAAAAAGCAATGTGGGGCCCATAACTGGGCAAATCTGAAGAGGGGAGGTAGGTCCAGAGTGACAGTTCAGGACAGAGTGGCTCCAGTGTTAAGTAAGAAATTTATAATTTTACCTGTCCCATCCAGTGTCACCCAGGGCCCCTCTAAGTTAGTCACATGTGAAGTCAGCAGAGCCATACACAGCCTCTGGCACCCTCAGTCTTTTTTACTTGGTGTGAGCAGGTCTCAAGAGGCTGTCCTGCCCCCTATTTCAGACCCATATTGGTGGCTCGGGGACAAGGCCAGGGAGGGCCCTGAAGTTGAGGGTTATCTAAAGGTTTGGGGCACCCTGTTTGCCAGGGGCCCTCTGACTCACTGTTGGAGCAAGGTGCTTGAGGCTTGGAGCCATGATTTGGGTGCTCTGGAGAGGACAGGGCACTGTTAACAGCAACTGCAGTAAGCTTAGCCTGTTTTCTGGTCTTCTGCGCACATTTTTTTGCCTACTTCTCCTTCTTGGCCTTGTTTCAGTTGTTAAAGACAGAAAAGGCAGTTTCCAGTAATTCACTAATGGGAGTTTGCAGGCCCATAGAGAGCTTTTACAATTTTCTGAATGTCAGGGGCAGACTGGCTGATGAAATGAGTGACCAGCAAAATTTGACTTTCCCAAAAATTTGGGCTTACATGAGTACACTTTTGTGCTAGTTTAAGGCTGTTATGTACCCCAGAAAAGCCATGTTCTTTCGATCCTAATCCACATTTGTGGGGACAAATCTGTTGTTTAGGATGGAAAGTTTGATCAGGTTGTTTCCATGGAGCTGCAACATAAGCAATTGTGGGTGTGACCTTTTGATTAGATAACTTCCATGAAGATGTGGCCCACCCAATTGAGATTGTGACCTTTTGATTAGATAGAGATGTGACTCTGCCCTTTCAAGGTGTCTTAATTAGTTTACTGGAGTCTTTAAGAGAGCTCACAGAGAGAAAAAGAGCCTCAGAGCTGACACAGACGTAGACATTTGGAGATGCTTAGCTGTTAGAAACCACAGCCCAGCAGATGTTGCTCTGTGCCTTCCCATGGGATGCTAAGTGAGTGAGAACCCAGCATTTTGCTCTGGAGGAGCTAAGTGATAGCCCACAAATGCTTAGAGAGGAAGCCACAAAGCAGAAGCCTTTCTTTAGAGTCAAGGTATCTTTCTTTGGATGCCTTGGTTGGGACATTTCTAAGGCCTTCAAACTGTAAACATGTAATTTAATAAATCTCCTTTATAAAAACCAATTAATTTCTGGTAAATTGCATTCTGGCAGCTTTAGCAAACTAGAACAACTTTTTTAGTGCTTCCACTAGCCTCTCCTGGAACAGAACTGGGTTTGCCTCTTTCTCCTGAGTGGTTTCTCTTGACTTATTATAATTAAGTGGCTTGGAAGTACATTTTTTATGCCTTTTGACAAGCAGGTATTTTTCTCGTCTAATGGAAATTGAGGCATGGGTATAACACAAGTCTTTTATAGGTCATTGTTTTGATAAAGAACTATACATATCTGGGCATAGGGAATTTCTGATTACTTTCCACATTTTGTGGGGTTTTTTTATATTTTTTAACATACTGGAGGATGGTATTGTAGTTGAGAATCCTGTTGGAGGACTGTGCTTCCCATCTTTTAGCTTATATTGACTGTTGGCATTTCCCATTTTCTCTGAAGGTGAAAGTGAGATCATAATTTAGAAGAGAAGCTTTATATTCGGCTGCAATGGGTTTCAACAGAAAGCAAAGGAGGATTGGGGGAGGGGATCTTTTAAAGAGGATTATTTAAAATAATGTGCTTCCTTCCCTGAAGAAGAGTTATGGAGGAAGAAGTTACTGGCAGTGCTCCTGTGCATAGCATAATTTACAGATGCTCTTATGGATTATCCTAACAAAAGACATAAAAGCTATACGTAAGGTATTTCTTGCCACTTTCCCTCCCTCTTACAAAAGAGATTTAATTGTAAAATAGGGTTAGCTAATTTAAATTCAGAGGACTTCCTAGGAAACATATAAAAAGATTCTCATTTCCAGACACCAAAGAGCAGAAAAACCTGAGAAACAAGTCCCAGACTCAATCATAAGAATAGCAGCACTCTAAAGAAAATTAAATTCTCAATTACCAGGATCAGGGCCTGATTGGGAAGGAATAGAAACCTTAAAAATGGGATGGGACATCTAGGACTCAAAAATCTTGTGTCTCATTTTACTTCTGAATTTTCAGCCTGCAGAAATGGCCCACTCCTCCCCACTAAGATAATATTTCTTTCTCCCTTCCTTGAAGATATTACAGTGACCTTTGGCCCAATAAGACAATCTACATCTCTCTTCCAGGATATTACCCTGCCTTCCCTTCTGACCTTTAAGAAAATATTTGGGTTATGTCACTATATGTGGTAGACAGCCTCCAAGATGACTTCCAATGATTAAAACCTCCTGGTTTTCACATTTGAACACAGCTGACCTGCATGACTAATTGAAAACTCCAAAAGTGGCATGATTGCTTACTGAGGCTAAGTCCACATTAGTGTCTTGAATTACTCTGGGGAAGTCAGCTACCATGTTGTAACGATACTCAAGCAGTCACCTAAATGACTGCAGAGAGGCCCTCCTGAAGTGAAATGAGGCCCTCCTGAAGTGAAATGAGTCCTTCCTCCAGCAACCGGTATCAAATTACCAGCCATGTGAGTGAGACCATTTTGGATCCAGTGGTCTCAATCAGACTTTCAGATGTCTGCACCCCAGCCAACATTTTGAGTGCAAACTCAGGCAAGACTTTGAGCTAAAGTTGCACAATTGAGCATTCCTAAAGTCAGAACAATGTTTATTGTTGCTTTAAGCCACTAAATTTTGTAATAAATTACTATATAGATATAGTAATGTATAGATAAATATATAAATATATTTATATATAGATAAATATAGATAAAATAGATTTTGGTACCTGGCAATGGATGCTGCTTTGAGACTGGGAAAAGAATGGAATCTGGAAAAACTTCAAGGAGAATAGTAGTGAAAGCCTAAAGGGTCTAGAGTAGACTGTTAGCAGAAGAAGCCTGATAGTCTTGGAGGTGTCTGCCACTGAGGGCTTAAAGGTAAGTGAGGAAAGTTTTAATGAAAATTGGAGGAAAGAGGATCCTTGTTATGTAAGGGCATAAAGTTTATCCACACTGTCACCTGCAGTAATGTGGAAAATAAAAACTTTACCCCCTGAACTGGTTAATTGGGGTAAGAAGGTTTCCAGGCAGATTACTGAAGGAGCTATCGTGCTTTTTAACTTGATACCTTGCAGTAAAAATGTAGTAAATGTGAGAGGAGAGTGATAGGCTGAAGAAAGAACTGTTAAACATAAAGGAGCCAGGTGTTGGTTTTAAGAATATCCAGCCTCTCCAGATAGCAGTTGATGTTAAAATTAAGAAATTGGTTTCCAAGCAAAGATAAAATCCAGGGCATTGTCACAAAAGCACAGTTTAAAGTTGAAGCTAAGGTTGTGATGATAAAACCCTTTGTTTTAAAACCTCAGAAAGCTCTCAAGTGGTGCCTCCAAGAACTATTTAGTCAAACAATTGGGATTCTAACAATCTTAAGGGTATTGTCCCTCAGAAGCCTCAGTTTAAGTCTAAGGTAGACAAGGGGATGTCCCAAATAAATTTGTGGGTGTGGCTTGTATGGTGAGAGTGAACCCAGTGTTTTAAAGAGAGCTGTGCTAGAAGAAATACTGTCAGCTTGTACATAAAAGAACAGATAGCACAAAATGAAAAGAGGCCTTTGGACTGCCAGACAGGTACAGAGCAGGCTAAAGAACTCAGCAGCAAATGTGGGATACCTTTCACGGCAAAGGAAGGATGATTCAAAAGGCAGAACTAGAAGCCTGGAGGGTGGATCCAAGAGTCAAGGCGAGTCATTCTCTGGTGTTGAGTCCTAATCAAAGAACTGCCTACATGTGCCCTGCCAGATTTCAGAATTCCTATGGGTTAGTGACTCCTACATGCTTCCCCTTTTCCTTTTAAAAATGAGTTTGCATAGTGGTTAACCTATGCCTATCCCACCATTTTTTAGCATTTGGGACTGGGGAGAAGATTTCTTGTCTCTTTAGTTCACAGGTATTCAGATTAAGAGGCATTTTACTTGGTGTAGTACTTTCAAGAGCCTACACTGGAAGAGTCTCATCCACACCTGGACCTGATTTAGATGTCAAGGTCCTGGATTCCTTTTCTTTTTTATTTTTTTCTGTTTTGGAGCAATGGGAAGATTCTGTATTTTGAGCTGATGGTGTAAAGGTTTAAGACTTTTATGGCACCTAGGACAAGTGAAGCTATTTTTATGTAGAAAGAATATGAGCCTTGAAGTTGGGTGGGTGTGCTGGTTTGAAAGGATGTATGTACCCTAGAAAAGCCATGTTTTAATCCTAATCCCATTTTGTAAAGGCAGCCATTTCTTCCAATCCCTATTCAGTACTGTATGCTTGAAACTGTAATTAGATCATCTCCCTGGAGATGTGACTCAATCAAGAGTGGTTGTTAAGCTGGATTAGGTGATGACATGCCTCCACCCATTTGGGTGGGTCTTTATTAGTTTATGGGAATCCTATAAAAGAGGAAACATTTTGGAGAAAGTGAGAGATTTCTGAGAGAGCAGAGAATGACACAGCCATGAGAAGCAGAGAGTCTACCAGCCAGCGACCTTTGGAGATGAAGAAGGAAAATGCCTCCCGGGGAGCTTCATGAAAATGCCTCCCAGGAGAGAAAGCTAGCAGATGACGCCTTGTTCACCATGTGCCCTTCCAGCTGAGAGAGAAGCCGTGACTATGTTCACCATGTGCCTTCTCACTTGAGAGAGAAACCCTGAACTTCATCTACCCTCTTGAACCAAGGTATCTTTCTCTGGATGCCTTTGATTAGACATTTCTATAGACTTGCTTTAATTGGGACATTATCTCAGCCTTAGAACTATAAACTAGCAACTTATTAAATTCCCCTTTTTTAAAGCCATTCCATTTCTGGTATATTGCATTCTGGCAGCTAGCAAACTAGAACAGTGGGTTATAGTAGCTAGCCTTTACAGTGGCCCCCAGGGATACTCACATCCTGGAATTGATCTGTGTGACCCTTAGAGTACTGCAGAAGTGCGAGAACATGACTTCTAATACTAGGTCATAAAAAAGACGTGCATTTTCTGCCTTGGTCTCTTGACTTGTTTTCTCTGGAGGAACTATCCACCACATCATTCAGGCTGTTCTCCGGAGAACATGTTCATGTGTGCAAGAACTGAGGTTTCCCAATACAATCAGTACCATTCTTCCAACCATGTGAGTGGTTGCCCTTCAGATTACTGCAGCGCAAGTTGGCATCTTGCCTGCAACCTCAAGGGAGACTTCAAATTAGTTCCATATGATTAAGCTACTGTGTAACTGTGTTTCTCAGGTGGGCCCAGAGGACATTTACCAAAGGAAAAAAAGAACGTGCTAATGAGAAGAACACGTCATTGAGAAATGCTGTCAGTAGTAGATAGCATTATAAAACTGAACTAACTGATAGTAATGGAAATGATAGGATTCCAAAATAGTGGCACAGCAGGAACAATTATTCTAATAAGTGGTAAATTGGGAGTGGCAGTCAGGGGACCCTGATCCACAAATAATGGTTATTAAAACAGGGCAAGATAGATAACCAGTCAGTGAGAGTATTGCTCAAGCCAAACAGTCAGAAGAAAGGAAGGATGGATCATTAGGAGACTGAGAACAGTTGAGGACAAATTCATGATCTCTGCCACTGTTTCCAGTTTTCAGAGTCTATAACCCATTTACTGAAGAGTGGATGGATAGCCAGGAGAAAGCACTCTCAACACCACAGCAAATTACATTATTACTCTAGTCCCTCTGCAAAGGGACATATAACCATTTATATGGGTAGCAATACCTGAAGATCCAAAATGCCATTATGGTCCCCTTTTTTGAATGGGGATCAGTGTGCTCTAGGTAGAAAATAGAGTCCTGGTCATTGTCTGGTTTATAGTGGGTACACTAAGTCCATGGACCCAGTAGGTGGGCATTGCCACAGCTGCTAAATGTATAACTGGAATAAACATTGGTTCTTTGACCTCTGGAGCAAGAGATATCATACTGGGGAAAGTCAAGTGGACTCTTCTGAAACTGCCCACTCCCATTGTCACAGATAGTGTATCAGAAACAATACTAATTATTGAAGGAGTGGCAGCAATTAGGGCTACCTTCAAAGACTTGAAGAATGTATGAGTCGTGGTCACCATCATATCCCTATTTAACTCACCATCCTGGTCCTCACAAAATCCATCCAGATGGATGCAGGAGGATGACAGTGGATCTGTCACAAATTTGAGCAAACAGTAGTCCCAATTTCAACAGCAGTGTCAAATGTGGTATCTTTCCTAGAGGAGGTTAACACAGCCCAAGGACATGACATGGGGCATTGATTTGGCAAATTTATTTTTTCAATCCCCTCAGAAATGAGGATCAGAAATTTTGTATTCACTTGAAATGGGCAACAACAGTAAACACTTATTTACCCAGGGCTATAAGATTTCCTTGGTCCTCTGTCCTAATAAAATACAAAGGGGCCTGGGCTGGTTCTGCTTACTGCAGAATATGTCTGGCACACTATACTGAGGTGATAAACAAGAAATGGCAAGTATATTGGAGTCCTTAGTGAGACCTATCAATGCCAAAGATGAAGGAAGATAAGGCCTATAAAGATTCAGAGAAAATTCAATAAAATTTTTAGGGGTTCAGTGGTCTGGAAAAACTTTTGAAAATAAAGCACAAAGTATTGAATTTCACCCCTCCCACCATGAAAAAGGAAGAATAATAGGACTCTTTGAGTTTTGAAGGCAACATATTCTACACCTGGGTTAGAGCATCTATATCAGGTGACATAAAAATCTGCCAAATGCTAGTGGAGTCCAGAGCAGGACAGGTCTCTCCAGGAGGTCCAGGCTACATTACGAACAACCACATTACTTAGATATTACAACCCAACATACAGTATGGTATTAGAGGTGTTGTATTAGTTTTCTAATGCTTCCGTAAAGCAATATACCAGAAATGGAATGGCTTTTATAAAGGGAATTTACTATGTTAAAAGTACAATTCTAAGGCCGTGAAAATGTCCAAATTAGGGCACCAACAAGAGGTTACCTTCACTCAAGAAAGGCTGATGCCTTCTGGAATACCTCTGTTGTCTGGGAAGGGACATGACTGGTATCTGCTGGTCCTTGTACCCAGTTTCATTGCTTCCAACTTCTGATGCCAGTGCTTTCTCCTCTAAGCATCTGTGGGCCTTCATTTAGCTCCTTTGGGACACAACTTTGGGTTCTAGCTTGCTTAGCATCTCATAGGAAGGCGCATGGCAATGTTTGTTGGGTTCTGCCCATGTCTAGGCATCTCTCTGTCAGCACATCAAGCATCTGTAGACATCCATGTCTCTGTCAACTCTGAAGCAACTGTTATCCAAGTATCTACATCTCTCTGAAGTTTCTTCAAAATGTTTCCCCTTTTAAAAGACTCTAGTAAACTAATCAAGACCCACCTTAACTGATCTCCAGCTAATCAAAAGGTCACACCCACAATTGGGCATGCCACACTTTTGTGGAGATACTCTAATCAAAACAGTTTCCACCCTAAAGTATTGAATCAAGATTGAAAAAAAGAGGTGCCCCCTCAAGATTGGATCTGGATTAAAACATGGCATTTCTGGGGTACATACTAGTTTCAAAGTAACACAGATGTCATGTTGGAAAAATATGTCATGTTGATTTATGATAAACCTTAATGGGAGAATGACAATGCAGCTCTCTAGGGTTCTATATCAGGACCTTCCATCTGCAACTGCAACAGAGAATTATATCTTTAATAAAACAGCTCTTGGCATGCTATTGGCTCCTGACAGAGATAAAGCAGCTGATCATGGGACACCAAGTGATCTTGTGTCCAGAACTTTCCATCATGAGCTGGATTACATCAGACCCACCAAATCAATAAGGACAGACAAAACCAGCATCAATCTATCATATGAAAATGGTACATCAGAGATTGAACATAAGCAGAATCATAGCAAGCTGAATGAGCAGGAAGTCCAGATCTCCATATCCTCCATCACTATTGTATCAGTGCTTCTCCCTCAGCTCACACCTGTGGCCATAGCGGGGTTCCTTCTTGACCAGCCCACAAAGGAAAAAAAAAAGCCTGAGTTTGGTTTATCAGTAGCTCAGCTTGGTACACAGATGAAAGCCAAAAATTATCAGCAACTATGCAACAGCTTCAGACAAGGATAGCCTTGAAAGAAAGCTGTAAGGTTAAATGTTGCCAAAGTACAGCGCTTCAGATCATGTACCTTGTCATCCACTTTGTGTAAAAGGAGAAGTGGCTCCACACCACTGCATTCATGAGCAGTGGTGAATATTCTGGCCAATTAGTCGGGAGCCTAGAAAAAAAAAGATTAGAAGATTGGTGACAAAAAGTTCTAAGCTAGAAACATGTGAATGGATCTATAGGAATGAGAACAAAGTGTGAAGATCTTTATAAACCGTGATGACATCCACCAGAGGCCATAAACCACAGAAGCATCACTCAATAATGACTTGAGAGAATGATTCATCCAGCTGACATCAGCCAGCCTTTCAGTAATCACAGTAGTGCCACAAAAAGAGATAGCTACAGTGACAGGGATATAGGGATAGACATAACAACATGGGCTCTCACTTACCAAGGCTAATCAAGCAACTGCTGCTACTGAATACCCAGTAGGTCAGCCACAGGACCCAATTCTGAACATTCTTCAAAGAGATCAGCCAGTCACTTGTGCCTAGTTGAGTAAATGGCGCTTTTCCCCCCAAAGGGTCTTCAGTTCATTTTGATAGGTATCAACATTTATTCCAGGTATGTATTTGCCTTTAATGCCTGCAGAGCCTCAGCCATCACCACATCCCAGGGCTTATATAGTGTTTGGTACACCCACATCGAATCCCACATAGTGTCACATCAAATAAGGAGGCCCATTTCGCAGTGAAAGAGGTACAGCACCAGGCTCACAATCATGGGGTACACTGGTCTATCACATATATCCAGAAGCTACCAATCCAATGGAGTGATGAAATAGTCTACTGAAGTCATAGCTGAGGCACTTGCCTGAAGACAATAACTGGCAAGGATGCATCACTATCCTCTAGGATGCAATATACACATCAAATCAATGGTCATTATATGGTGATATGTCTCCAACAGGTGAGGTGTTTAGAAACCAAGGGGTAGAAACAGGTGCAGTCCTAGTTATCAGTACTTCCAGTGACATACTTGGAGAATTTGTTTCCAAGCACCCCAACTCAGGACTCTGAGAGATAATAATCCCAAAAGAGAGAATGCTTCCACCCGGGGATACATCAAGATTCCTTTGAACTATAAATTGATTACCTTCCAGGCACTGGGGGCCTCTCATGCCAAGGGATCAGTAGGCAAGAAGAAAACTCAGCATTCTGGCAAAGGGCAATTGACCCTGATCATCAGGAAGTCGGTAGGATGTCTTTTACAGTGAGGGAAGAGACGAACACATTTGGCACCCACGTGATCCATTTGGTCTTGATACTTCCTTGCTCTCTGTGACAGTAAATGGACAAATGCATCATTCATGGCCTGAAGTACACAGTAACTCAGGATGAGAGTCTGGCTCAACCCCCAGGAGAGCCACCTAGACCAACCTTGGTGCTAGTCCAAGATGACAGGAATCTAGAATGGAGAGTAAAGGAAGATGATGAATATCAGTTGCAGCATTGAGACTAACAACGGGGCTGTAAATCATCCCATGTACCATCTTTTTGTAAGGTCTTCCCTGGTGAAGAACTCCACCCGAATCCTAGAGAAGCTGCTCCTGGTACTTACATGAAGGAAGGGTACCCAAGCAATGTAAGGTGTGGAGTAGATATTAAACTGCACTGCCCAGATGCCACCTACTGAACTGAAAGACTTAACCCCATCTGCAGAGAAGAGTGTCATCAACAGTTTCAGCTGACAGCCCTTGTCAGCTTCTTTGGAATTAGTTTGGCTAAAGAAAGTCACCTCATCCAAGCTTACGTTCCTTCTTGGTGCAACTTAAATCTAATGACTGGTCAATGTAGAGATATAAAGGCCTTGTCTCTCAACTTGGGATAATGCTGAAGGGCCATTCTAGCCTAAGAGCTCTTTGTGGGGTCTTCTGAGGCCTTAGAATAACTGTGTTGCAGATTTTCTACTCTTTGCTCATTGATCCTTCCATTCCTTTCCTCCAAAGGTGCTGATCTTTAGAGATTCCTTAGTAAACTTCCTACATGCTAATCTTTCATTCGAACCTGCTTCCTGGTAAACTCAACCTACAGTAGTGACCCTGGACCTGAGACCAGAATTATGAAATTGAGCCAGTTGAAAAAATAGGGACACAACACTGAAACAGACAGACAAGAAAGTTCAAAGCCCTCACATGGGAAGGAGCTTCATATGTTGAAGAAAAGAGAGAAGACCAAAGTTGGAATGAAGGAAACAGAAAAAGAATGATACCAAATGAGTTTGGAAATGTGGTCATCATCCAAGTCATGTAGGGTCTTGTAGGCCATGATAAAATTTGGATTTCATTTTTTAAATATTGAATTATTATAGGCTTTTAGGAGGTAAGGGATATGATCTGTTTATGTTTTGAAAAGACAACTCTGCTTGAGGAGTATGAGCAGAAGAAGGAGAAGTAGGACAAGTTAGAGGCTTTTATCATATCCTAGCAAGTATATAATAGCATGGACTACGCTGGTAGTAGTGTTGCACCCCTGATGCTAGGACACAGCGGCTTCCAAAACAGGACACAACACCAGAGGTCAGGCTCGAATTGTTGTGCTGTGCAGCAGGGCACAAAGCTTTGCGAGTGCCATTGCAAGTTGGGACAAAGGAGGTACAAACAGCTGCAGATTTTATAAACAGCAGGATGCAGAAATGTTTGGTTAATGCATTGTGGACCAATCATAAGGCAAGTTTGAAACAATAACCATGATTGGGGCTAGCTGGACACGTGTTGTTACTGATTTGTTGACCTTTATATTCCACGTGCACAAGGGACTTTCCAGCTGGCCTACGTGACTGCCTCGCTTAGGGTTAATTGGCTCGTTTTGATAGCCTGTTGCAGGCTCCACAGTAGTAGAGGTGGAAATAGAGAGACTCAGAATATATTCTGAAGGTAGAACTTGCTGATGGGTTGGATGTGTGATTTAAGGAAAAGGAATAAACTAATGTGATTATTGGTCTTGTGGCTTGAGTAAAATTGGGTGATCAGTGGAGCCATTTATAAATATTGAAAACACTAGGGGAGGTTTCCAGGTTTCTTTGGTTAGTTGATTAGTTGGTTTTCAAATGAAGGCTTCAGAAATTAAGAGATTTATTTTGGACTTAGGAAGTTTACACATTCATCCAAGAAGAGATTTCAAATAAACAGTTACATGGGTCTGGGCGCTTAAGTCTAGGGATAAGACAAGATGAAGACATCTAGGGTTAAATTGTAAATAGAAGCATTTGGGGTAAAAAGAACATTTTCTTTTCTCTTACATAAGATGTTTATCTTTATTCACCATCAAGGAGTTGTACTGGAAATAATATATACCTTAAATTTGAATGACATGGGCCTTAATCTCATCTGTTGCATTTAAGTATTGCATTTCTTAAGCTGTTTTCACCTCATTTTCATTAAAAATTTAACCAAAATAATCTTATTAGCTTGTTTCGTGACTGGTATCTGCTCCACCTAAGAAAATGTTCATATACCATGTCTCCTTGAGAACAGATATTTTCCCATAAATTTCAATCTAGTTGGTTACCTTGAAACCTCACTTCTCAGATAGGTCTGAAAAAAGTTATGATTGTGTAAATTATTCATCTTCTTGTTTTTAGGGTGGGGGTGATGCTCTTTCCAGCTTTTTACATCTTAAGCAAAGCACCATTAGTTTTGACATATAAATGTGAGATACCTCTAGAATATCCATGTGTAGATTTTTCAATTGACAGTTCTCCAAATCAGGAAAAAGACATTATTTGAAGGAGATTATGATATTATCAGCTTTAAGATGGAATTGACACAAAGCAGAAGTGTATGAGATGGCTCAGAGGATGTTTGTTGACCTACTGCAAAATTCCAAACTATATTATGCCTCAAATATTGTTTCCTTTTTAGTTTCATCCTTCTTACACTTTGATTTTTTTCATTATGTGAATGATGACGTAGTATTGTTTCTTTTATAGATAATTAATGAGTTCTTACTCTTCGCAAGTGATAGCAATAAAATTAGAATTTGTGGGTTTTATCCCCCACAGGTATTCCGAGTGCAGAATAGTACCAAAATAGCTGTAAAAGACTTGTCTTTGAATTTATATGAGGGGCAGATCACGGTTCTTCTAGGACATAATGGGGCAGGAAAATCCACCACTCTATCCATTCTCGCAGGTAGGTGTGCAGCTCTCTTCAAGGGTGTCCTCAGTAGAAACTGCGGTTGAAGCTTGAGACTTTTGTATACTTGATATTGACAGTTTAGTTATTTCATTTATACATAAACTGGTTCAATAATCCACTTTGTTTTTAGGTTGCAAATAATTTATTATGAAATTTTAAAATTAGTACTTATTTTGTGGGGAGAAAGAGGACATTGTGTAAGGATAAAAAAGTCAATCCACCATGAAGACAAAGCAATTTTAAATGCATACACACCAAACAACAGAGTGTCATAATGCCTGAAGTATAAATTGATACACCTAAAAAAAGAAATAGACAAATCCATAATTATAGTTGACAGACAATTCCATACCAATCAACAAGAAACATAAATACTAAACAGAAAATCAGTATGGGTATAGAAAAACTTAACAACACTATCAACCAACAGTATCTAATTGACATTTATGGAAAGCTCCACTCAACAACAGAAAAATACATATTCTTTCTAACCACCCATGGACAATCACCAAGATAGACCATATCCTTGTACACTCCCTGGAAGGAGTAGGGACAAGAAATACAAAGTTGTCAGGCAGAAGAGAAATGATTCTAAATTGAAGCTCAAATTCGTAGGAAAAAAAAGGAAGGGCAGTGAAATGGTAAAATGTGGGTTAATATAAAAGACCATTTAAAATTTTTCACATATTAAAGTGTCTTTAGAAGACTATTGAATGTTTAAGCAAGAATAAACATTTTTGCATTTTTCGTATGGCAGTGTAAGGAGTTCTATGTATCCACATCATGGTAAAACAAGCAAAGCTGGTGAATACTACACACACACACAAAAATAACCATTTAAAGTCTTTCAAAATTGTTACTAACATACAGCAAATGAAGAAGCATCTATTCAAGGGAATATACAAAAACTTGAGATTAGTGAAGATGTCATTTGAGTTACATCTCCCTCTCCATCCCCCAGCTTAGCTTTCTGAAAGCTCCACTCTGGGTGAGTGTGGTCAAGAAGATAGGTTTCAGGCGGCTGCCGTGGCTCAGCAGGCAGAGCTCCGACCTGCTGTGCTGGAGGTCTGGAGTTCGATCCCTGGTGCCTCCTGCCCATATGCAAATTAAAAAAAAAAAAAAAAGAAGATAGGTTTCCACTCCCTTCAGCTCCCAATCAAGGATGGAGGGGCACGCTACCAGCATTTCTTATCCCTTCCAACTCCAAGTTTAAAAGGCTAAATTACTGGTGAGTGTGGTCAAGAGACTAGCGGCCCCATTCCTCCACCATCCTCTACCCATAGAACAGAGGCTCTGCCCAGGTCTAATGAGTGAGAATACTGGCTCCCTGATTGCCTTCAAACCAGCTGCCCCATAAGACGGAGGGTTCATTCTAGGAAAGGCAAGCTAAGAAGATCAGAGGCTATGTCGCCATTCAGTGCTCAGAGTTGTGGCTGAGAAATTTTGACCAGGCATGAAGCAGTCCATATGAAAAGAAAGCTCCAAAGCTCTCCCAATGGCAAATGACTTTATTTGAAACTGTGTGGTGAAGTTCAAGCCTAAGGACACTCTTGAACAAAGTAGTTTCTCTTTGTCAATAGCAACAATTTAAATCACAGGCCAGCTAAGTTGCCAGTTAGGAAGAGCCCTCCAGGTGTCAGAAAAAAAACTCATACTGCCTCAAAAACTACCCCTGCTGTATTTAATTGGATCATATTTCTGACCAATTTATGCCCTAGGACATTGTTGTAAATGATAGAAGCATAAGCCAGTAATTGGTGGATCCTAACTGCTGGCTGTAATATTGAATGAGGCAGAGGTCTTAACAGAGAGATTGGGAAAAGAGAGTCAAAGGAAGCCTTGCTAAAACCACTGTCATCCCTGGGTGACTGTGCACATGTGCAAGCCTGCACCCTTCTAGAAAAAAACACAAAAGGTTTCAAACTGCAGCGAAAAACCAGATTTCATTAAAATAGCCTACTACAAAACAAAAAAAAAAAACAAGCAAGGAGCAACAACAACCAAAAGCCAGAGGAAATCAGTGTCCAGAGTTGGTGCAAAAAGTTACTAAAATAGGTCCTGAGATGTCCAATTTTCAGTAAAAATTATGAGATCTGAAAAGAAACAAAGTATGGTTGTTTAGTTTCCTAAAGCTGCCAGAAGGCAATATACCAGAAGTGGATTGGCATTTATAAGGAGATTTATTAAGTTACAAGTTTACAGTTCTAAGGCCATAAAAATGTCCAAATTAAGGCATCTGGAAAAGATACCTTGACTCCCAAGGAATAAGACAATGTTGAATAATAGTGGTGATCAGTTATTCATGAACACTGATCATGGCATTTATTAAGTTGAACTCAGATCACTGAATTTCTGCTCTGAGGGAAGCTATAGTTTCAACACATGATCATCTCAATGGATGCACAAAGGGTGATTGTCAAAATCCAGCATCCTTTCTTGATAAAAACACTTTGAAAAGTAGGAATTGAAGGAAATTTCCTCAATATAACAAAGGACATTTATAAAAAAAAAAAAAACATAGCGAACATAATACTCAATGGTGAAAGACTGAAAGCTTTCCTTCTAAGATCTGGAACAACAAGCCCACTGTCCCCACTGTTATTCAACATTGTGCTAGAAGTTCTAGCTGGCAGTTAGGCACAGAAAAATAAAAGGAATCCAAATTGGAAAGGACAAAATAAAACTTTCGCTGTTTGCATGTGATATGATTCTATACAAAGTTCAAAAAATCTACAGCAAAGTTACAGTGGTCAAAACAGTATGGTACTGACATAAAATATATATTGACCAATAGATTCAGATTGAGAGTTCAGAAGTAGACTATCATTGTCAACTGATTTTTGACAATGCTGCCAAGGCCACTCAACTGGGACAGAACAGTCTCTTCAACAAACACTGCTGGGAGAACTGGGTATCCATGTCCCAAAAAATGAAAGAGTATCCTATCTCAAGATAACATTTGTAACTTATACAAAAAATTAACTCAAAAAGGATCAAGGACCTAAATATAAGAGCAAGGACCATAAAACTCATAGAAGAAAATGTAGGGAGCATCTTCAAGATTTTGTAAGAGGCAATGATTTCTTATCTTTACATACAAGCAACAGAAGAAGAACTAGATAAATGTGACCTCCTCAAAATTAAATATTTTTGTGCTTCAAAGGACCTTGTTAAGAAAGTGAAAAGTCAGCCTACTCAAGGGGAGGAAATATTTGGAAACTACATATCTGATAAGAGTTCAATATTTAGAATATATAAAGAAATCCTACAACTCAACAATAAAAAGACAACCCAATTTAAAAATGAACAAAAGACTTGAATAGACATTTTCCAAGCAGAAAATACAAATGGCTAAAATACAAATAACCTGCTAGCAAAACGTGATTTTTCAGTCACTGAGTGGTGGAATAAAGTGCAAAGTTTCCATCATTATAGCACTTATAGGGAGCTCCAAGATAAAGAGAGAGACAGAGTGGGGAGAGGGGCAGGAGTGGGAGAGGGAGAGAGAAAGAGGGAGGGATGGAGAGAAGCAGGGAGAGAGGCACAGAGAGAGACAGAGAATATAAGAGAGAGAATGCTAAGAATAGATCCTTTCTATAGCTTGCCTAAAAAGATGCTCATCACTAGCAATTGGTGAAATGCAAATCAGAACCACAATGAGATATCATTTCATACCCACTAGAATGGCCACTGTTAAATAACAGAAAACTATAAGTGTTAGAGAAGGTGAAGTCCAAATATGCTAAATGTGAATAGATCCACACCCAGACACAAAATAGTAAAAATTCTGAAATACAAAGAAAAAATCTTGAAAGCAATAAGAGAAAAATGACTCATCGCATACAAGAACACTCCATTAAGATTTACAGGTGAGTATTCATAAAAACACAATGGAGACCAGAAAGCAGCGAGTCTCATGTTCAAAGTGCTGAAAGAAAAAAACTCTCAACTAAGAATCTTAGATGCAATAAAACTATCAATTTTAAATGAAGTGAACTGAAGGGACTCTCAGTTAAACAATGCCAAATGTTTTCAGTGGCTTATGTCAATGCTGGAATGTTTAATATAACAAGCTCTTTAGTGTTTTTGTTACCTGTGCAAATTATACTCCTCCATAGTCATAGAAAATTAGAACTTACATTAAAAAAATAATAACATGCAAGAATTATTTCCAGTTTCATCATCCAGAAGATAACTGTTCTAGTTTGCTAGCTGCCGGAATGCAACACACCAGAGACGGATTGGCTTTTAATAAAAGGGGATTTATTTTGTTGGTTCTTCAGAGGAAAGGCAGCTAACTTTCCACTGAGGTTCTTTCTTACGTGGAAGGCACAGGATGGTCTCTGCTGGTCTTCTCTCCAGGCCCCTGGGTTCCAACAGCTTTCCCCGGGG
>PVIY010034488.1:0-27080 GCA_004026745.1 Myrmecophaga tridactyla
TGTATTTACCCAATAAACCAGTGACATCAAGAGGCCTTTCAAAAAAAAAAAAAAAAAGAAAGCATTTTGAAGTAAACTTCTTTTGCTCAAATTTTTAGAGCAGCACCTAGACACTATTTTTCAGTTGAAACATATTCTTCTTCAGAGTCTTAGAGGGGAGGGAAAAAAAAAACCTCTCCGGAGGTTTCAGTGGTCCGGATTTGGTGGCGAGTACCCCGATTAACTCAACTTGAGGCCCTCTCTCAGCTCTGTAAGTCACATCCGTTTTCCCGGGATACTAGGCTGTCATTTAGCGCCAAAGAAAAAGCTATTTACAGAATGACACTGTGGCATCCCCAAAGGGTTTAATTTACCACCCAGGAAGGTGGTATATCTGAAGGCACTGCAGGACCAGCCGCATTAACAACTCAGGTGGTTTAATTGGCTTTTCTCTCCTCTTTCTAAAACCACACTAATCTCATGATAATTAATTTTGTTTGCTCTGAATTGTGTTATTTACAGTGCCAAGAAACCAAAACGAATCCGTATTAGAAATTGGTGGGAGAATATTTGAAAAAGCCATAAAGAGACTCTCTGGCGTTGATGGTCTTCTCCAAATTAGCTCTGCTCTCCCTTTTCTGATGGATTCCAGCTGCTGTGGATACCATAAAGCATCCTACTACCTCTCAGTCTTTTTTGAAACTGGATTAAGTATACCCCAGGATCAGCTACAGGTAGAGTATTTCAGGGGTTTCAGGAGCATCTCACCTGTGTTGTGTTTGCAGAATAATGCCTTCATGCCCTCGGTTGGACTGGATGTGTCACAGCCCCCTGGAATGCTTTCAGAAATCTTTATTCAAGCAAAATATCCTAACACTGTGTTAAATACCTGATGCCCTGCTCTCCGTGAGTGAGAAAGGACACTTCATCCATTCCTGGACACAGCTATAGCCTAAGGAACAGTTTGTGCAGGGCTTTCCAGAATCCCAGTCCTTCAAGAACAGGTCATTTAGATCAATTCTTGTAATTACTCTGGATATGAGACCCTTCCCTCATATTGCTTTTCAGTTTAGTGAAGTCATTTGGACCGCTGATCAAAATATTTTCACATCCGGCCTTCCACCATCAAAATAAAAGCCATGTTTTTTTTTTTTTGGTTTTGAATCCAAATTTACGAAGTGATTTGCCTGATATTTGGAATCACATTTTTATAAGTACTACTAAATGTTGCCTGGTCACTTTCAATTTTCAGATTTGCACACCTGAGTGTTTATCCTTAGTTTGGGGACACTCAAGTCTCAGGGTTCCCCCAAGATATTGGCAGTTTAGGCCTGCCCAGGTGGCTCCATGTTCCTTTTCAGTGGTTATTTATAGCTGTTCTGGTATACTGATGACATCTTTTCTTGAGTCCCTGAGGCTCAAAGAGGAAAAGTACAGAAGATTCAAACCCTGTCTCTGTCACAAGGTGGCTGGGCGACCATGGACAGGTGATTTCCCCTCCCTAGGCCTCTATTTCCTCAAATATGAAATGAGGCTATTGGACCAATCTCTAAGGACCCTTCCAGCACTGACATTCTTTGTGGGCCTGGGACATGGACCCATAATTCATATCATCTGGCCAGATATGATGTAGCTGAGGCAGAGCAGGGATACTTAGAACAGTTGGTGGATACACAAAAAGGTGCTAGGAGAGAAGTCACGGTCCCTATTTCAATAAGAAAAGGGAACTTGAAGTTGTTAAATATTAGGAAGGACTGATCACAGGGAATTTGTAAACCATTAGAAGCACAGTCAGATACTTTTTCAAAGATTTATTTTAAAAAAAAGGTAAGTCAAAATGTTCTGAAATAGCTAGGCTGATGTAGAGAGCTGGGCTGATGACCTTTCAGCATTGAGATTTTATGATCCTCATCTACAATCTCGTGATCACTCTGTCAATTTCTTCCTAATAGGGCATGTTGTATAGTTTGGTCGGAGGCCAGGGGAGTGAGAGGCTCTCTTCAATGAATCTTGGTTACAAACACTACCAGGGTGTTGACAGCTACCCCCTGGACTGGGAGCTGTCCTATGCCTACTACAGTAACATTGCCATGAAGACGCCCCGCGACCAACACACACTCCAAGGAGATCAGGTACATGCGAGAGATGGGTGGAAATGGCCATGACCGGGTTCGCCAGGGCTTCCTGAACCATGTCATAAAGCATCTGCCCTGACGCCTGCTTTATTCCTTGACCTTCAGAAGATTCATGTAATCAGATGGAGAAAAAAGCTTCCTTGCACCCTCCGATGCATATTTCCTGACTGTGTGTTCAGGCTGAGTGCAAGTGTAGCCTATACCTGCCCAGGAAAAGTTCTTTATGAGTGAGAGGAGTGGTATACCAAAGTGGGGGGGAGGGGTTGGACCTGGACAGATTTTGATTTTGCAAAGAAAGAAAATGCACCAGAAACATAGGCTGATGTCTGAGTTCCAAAACTCTGTGAGATGGTAGAGTCCTAAGCTGTTAGGAGGGGATTGAGTCAAATTAAGTGGGACAATAACTGAGGGCTCCTATCAACAGATGATGAACAAGCATGGCCTATAATATACAGAAGTAAGCTCCATTCCCAGCTATGATCCCACTACCAAATGCCTTGAGAAACATCTGTGCATCGCAGCACAGATGTTGTTCCAAAACTCTGCCCTATTCAGGATTAAGGCCTGGATGAGAAGGACCAACTCCAGCCCCTAATTTTGCAGACTCCCAAATCTTATTGAATCATTGAGCAAAGAAATCAGTGGCTCACATATGCCCAAACTCCCTGATGTGTTACATTAGGCCAACCAGTGGTTTGCTTCTAGACTTCTTTTGAGCACAGAGAAAAATAAGATATAACTAAAAGAAAGCTACCTTTTGATAATGCAAATTTGCATCCCATGGGAGTAGAACATGAGGTGTTTGGCTTATTGTATTTTTATATATTCTCTTTCTCCTGAAAGGATTTGAGATATTTCTATGGGGCATAGCACTTGGGGTAGTCAAGTTGAGAAGTGTTAGTTGTTTATACTTGGCAAGCTTTTTCTATAAAAGGCCACATAGTAAATGTTTAGGCTGATATGGTCTGTGTGGCAACTACCCAACCCTGTCGTAGACAACAGGGCAAACAAATGGGCCTACCCAGTTTGACCCTGGCCTGTCCCATAAACTCTTCTTTTTGTCCCATAACCTCTTGATTGCCCCTTGGTAAGCAGACTAGGGGGATAGCCCTGGCTGGGTCAAGACTTTTAAACTGAGCAGCTAATAGGGGTCAAGGCCACTGGTCACCCCAGCTCTGCTCCTGGGTTGCACTCAGAAATCAATAGTGCAGAAAACTTGTCCATTTGTGGCTGGGAATGTATGGTTTCTGGAAAAGAAACCAATGGTGGCCACTATGTGGTTATGAAAAAAATAACTCAAAGGTATGTCAGTGTGAACATTAAGCATGAGTCAGTTTGTAAAACACCAAAATGCTCTCTATGTAGACAATCTAATTCCTCTAGAAAGTAATGATTCCTTCCAAATAAACTTACACACCCTTATAATTTGTACGTTTGTATTCCTTCAGAGTCTATATGTATAAAGTTTAACCTTGGCTTAACAGGATTTAATTTATTAATTGATGAAGTTTTTCTTTTTTTCAAAAAATTATTATTCTGGAAAAATACCCATACGAAGTCAAGCCACAAAATAATATAGCTGTTATCGTTCTATTAAGGTTGAATGTGTTAATAATGTCCTTTAGATATTATACTTTAAAGAATTCTAATTCAGCATAAATTAGCAACAGGAAATGGTATGTTGCTAACATGCTCCTTTTCTTTTGAAGATGTGGCATATGAAATGTTATGATTATGAAAGAAAATGTTTAATTGGTCAGAACCCGAGAAGATGAATAGAAAAGATCCATCTTGCAGCTGAAAAGCCGTATGATTAAGAATCACAGATACGAATTATACAGTTAGAAGAGTTGTGTCATAGCTCATTTTCTTAAGAATGTGTAATTAATGGGTCCTTGAGAATTTAAGCAGGTGTCATACATTGATTTAAATGTTCTTTTGTTGAGCAATCCATTAATTCACCAGCAGAACGCAGCAAACGAGGAGATAGGGAAAGCCAGACCTCTAATTAACCAACCAAGATTTGTCAATAACTCTCTTTTTGATTTTTGTTTCATTTTCTCTTTCATGTAACTCATGGTTCGCATCCTTCCATCTTCTTTATAGTAATCTCACTTCACGTCATTTCTTAATGATTTAGTGGGACTCTCCTTCAGGCTGAACAGAAAGAAGATGACAAGTCTTTTGTGTGCTTGTTTTTGTGGCTTCCGCATAACTGAGCTAGCTCCTCTCCTTCTGCCCGCCCCTTAGGAGTTGTGCTTCCTGGAGATTTGGTCCCCACGCAGCCTCTGCACCTTCTGGGAGGATGCGTTAGGGGTGGCATCTCAGCCACACCCCCAGTTTCAACTGCCCTCCACACGCAAACCTTTATTTCCAGCTGCGATTTCTCTTGCAAACCCCACATCTGTAATCGTAAGAGTGCCCAGATGGAGCATGCCATTTGCTCTCCATCCCCTGCAAACACCTCAACTCATAGCCCCAGCATCCTTGCTACAAACTGGGAAGTCAACACCCTATCTGCTGTTACATGCCAAGTTCTCTCTCTTACTCATCTCTGTCTCCGCTGCCACTGCCTCCCGACAGGTCTCTGTCACTAGTCTTGTCCCCTCTCCATTCTTTCCTCACTGAGGCCAAAGGGGGCTGTCTGCAGTAATGATTCTCAGCATGGCCACACGTCAGAATCACCTAGGGCTTAAAACTACTCCACCCAGGCCTATACCAGGTGCATATGTGTATGGGCATATGTTTTAAAAGCTACCCAAATGATTGTAAGGTGTAGCTAGCTAGCTTTGAGAAGTGCTAATCCAGAAGAACCAAGTCCAGCTTCATCAGATGTCATAGCGTGGCATATGAGGTGGTCCCTGCTCGTTTTTTTTCCCTACCTCCCCAGTCTCAACACTTACAATCCCTGTCTTGGACTGCCAACTCCAGCAACACCAAACTTTTAGCCATGCCATCCTATTCATACCTCCTGTCTTGCTTGATCTTTGCCTGCTGTACTTTTTCCATCTTCCCTCTCCTTTTCCTGCTGACTCCCACTCCTATTTTTACAGTTGGCTCTGACTTCTCTTCCAGGAAGCCTTGCTGGATTGCATCTTTGTTATGTCACTGTAACACCCAGGCATACCTCTCTCATTTTCCTTATGGCGGTGTTGTATACAAGATTAGGGAACTGATGCCCTCACTAGACCACGTGCTCCCTTTTCTCATGCACCCCAGTGACCTCAGGGCTCAGTGCTCATTCAGTGTGATTGGCACTCATTCAGTGTTCACCGATGGAATAACAGGTGGCGAACACAGAATGTCAGGTGATCAACATAAAGAGATCATGTCTGCTTTCCTCTCCAATGCTTTTTGATGTGACAACAAAAACAAAGACTGCTTGGGGTTAAGCTCTGCCTCCTTACATTCAGCCTCTCATATGTATGTGACATCCTACTTTGGGGGAATCTTGAGTATTTACTTCTTTCTCTCTCCACTGTTACCATTGATATTACCCTCGTCGTTCTTTGAAAGCCCTAAAATGCTAAATTTCAACCAAGAAAACCCATACTCCCTGTTGGGAGCCAAGTGCTGAGGTTGATTTTAAACACCCTAGGAGACAGGTTAGTAATGCCTGGTCCCACGGCCCTGCAGGAAGTGGGTGGAGGGAGACCCTTTAAGTGTAGGTTAGGAAGTTGCTCATTACTCTTGCAGGGCCTGCTCCCCAGTTCCTGGGAATCCTGGCAGAACTGCTACATTTCATAACTTGCCAGAGGAGGCAGATGCTTCCGGAAAATGTGGGGCTGCTGAGAGCCTTGGCTCCCAGCTGCATGTCCGGGTTTTTTGTTCTTCCTGACCTCTTCTGCCTTCCTTCCTTCCTTCCTCTCTCTCTCTCTCTCTCCCCCTCCCTTCCCCCTTTCCCACTCTCTTGCTCTCTTTCTGTCTTTCCCCCTTTTTTCATTTCTCTCTCTTTCTCACTCCCTGACTTTTATCCTTGCCTCATTTTTTCTTCTCCCTTTCCTTTCTCTTTCTCCTTCTTCCCTTCCTTGAACCATTTTTCCTCTTCTTTCCCTCCCTCCTTCCCTTCTTTCCTCTTTTTTCCTCCTTTCTATCTCTGCCCCATTTTCCTCCTCACTCCCCTCCTCTCTCTCTCACCTCTTTTTCTCTCCCTGTCTCTCTTCCTTCTTTTTACTGTGCTTCCTTTCTGTCTCTACTACTGTCTTTGCCTCCCCTCCTTTCCCCACCCTCTAATTTCCTGTACTCCCCGAGGACAGACACCCAGCTGATGTGAACACTCCCCTTTGTAGCCTGAGGGCTCACCAGCCAGGACTCTGTACTCCTGAATTGCTGATTCTACAACCAGCAACCAAGGGAACCCTCCAGAGCCACAGAAAATCCCCAAACTGGTCAGTCCGGGATTCTCAGTTCCTGGCCCTGCTGTCACTTCTCCTTGTTACAGCTGCTTCCTGGTGTGGTCACCTTTCCCTCCAAAGTATCATTTCCTGGCCACAAAATCTTGTTTGAATGAAAGAACAACCGAACACTCTTCCCTTTTCAGGCCTGTTCCTTCAGCAGATGTCCTTGCAGAAGGCCCTGGGCCCGTGGCTTTGTTAGCTGCTGCAGAACTTCAGAGAAGCAACCTGGCCTGGGCCTGGGTGTGGCCGGCAGTGCAGTAAAGCCATTGAAGCCCATGGGCTCCAGGGCCCAATTTGCCTGGGCTTGGATAATTCCGCTGGCCTCTCTGTTGCTGTTTCTCACCTGTAAAATGGGCGCCATGATGGTCTGGACCTGATGGGGTTGTTACAGTATGAATAAGTTCATCTGCATGACCTGTGCTGAGCAGATCCCTGCACCAAATGGGAGCTCAGCAGAACATTTCTGGTCCCCACACTCCCTCCCCAAATTTCATTCCTTCCATTTTCTAAAGTATAAAATTCTCGTAGATAGATCTTCATCTATCGTAGGAATTACAACTCAACATCATGCTCTAGCTCTACAGAGTGCAAATACCAATAAGTAGGTGTTCTGGTTTGAAACTATTGTGTACCCCAGAAAAGCCATGCTCTTTAATCCTCATTCAGTGTTGCTGGGTGGGATCTTTTTTATTATTTTCATTGAGATGTGGCCCACCCAATTGTGGGTGGTAACTTTTTTTTTAAGTCTATTATTTCTTCTTTATTGGCAGAGATTTTTCTAATATGAAAAACTTTCCATTTTCAATTCTTTGATTACAGTGAAATGGGATTTATACATGAAAATTAGGCTAAACTTTTTATGTTTTCCTTCTGTTATCAATTTTCAGAAAAATAAGTTGATGACTAACACTTCCCAGGTAACAATTGCAGTTTCTTTTTTAAGTATAATTTTGAATTCATTGATTTTTAACATATGTAATTATTCTAATTCAATACGTGTATTCTTTTTGAAGTAAAATGGAACCACCTTTGGCTAGTAAGCACTCCTTCAAGTTGGCTCTTGTATCCCTTTTTTTTTTTTTCAATTTTTAAAAGCTTTCATTGACAAATCTTCACACATATGCATTCCATACACGGCGTACAATCAGTGGCTCACAATATTATCACATAGTTGTTAGTCATCACCATGATCGTTTTTAGAACATTTGCATCACTCCAGAAAAAAATAAAAAGAAAAAAGGAAAAACTCATAAATCCCATGCCCTTTACCCCTTCCTATCATTGACCGCTAGTATTTCAATCTACTGAATTTATTTTACTGTTTATCCCCCTATTATTTATTTATTTTTTATCCGTGTTTTTTTTACTCATCTGTCCATACCTGGGTAAAAGGAACATCAGACACAAGGTTTTCACAATCACATAGTCACATTGTAAAAGCTATATCATTATATAATTGTCTTAAAAAATCAAGGCTACTGGAACACAGCTGAACAGTTTCAGGTACTTCCTTCTAGCCACTCCAAATACACCATAAACTAAAAAGGGATATCTATATAATGCATAAGAATAATCTCCAGGATAACCTCTCAACTCTGTTTGAAATCTCTCAGTCACTGAAACTTTATTGTCTCATTTCTCTCTTCCACCTCCTGGCCAAGAAGGCTTTCTTAATCCCATGATGCCTGGGAGTCAGGTCCCACATTGCAAGGGAAATTTATACCCCTGAGAGTCAAGTCCCATGTAAGAGGGAGGGCAGTGAGTTCACTTGCCAAAATGGCTTAGAGAGAGAGAGGCCATGTCTGAGCAACAAAAGAAGTTCCCTGGGAGTGTCTTTTAGGCGTACTTTTAAGTAGACTTTAGTCTATCCTTTGCAGGGATAAGTTTCATAGGGGCAAAACCCAAGATCGAGTGCTCAGCCTATTCATTTGGTTGTCCCCAAAGCTTTTGAGAATATCAGAAATTCTCTCCAAATGGGGAAGTTGAATATTTCCTCCTTTTTCCCCAGTTCCCTAAGGGGACTGTGCAAATGCTTTTTTATTCACTGTCCAAATTACTCTGGGGTTTATTGGAGCATTACACTAACCTGGACAAACCAACAAGATCACATACGCTATTCAAGATTCCACGTGTTCAACTAAACTGGCCATACAAGTTAAATTAGGTAATACACTACCCAAAATATAAATTTTCACCAGCTAAATATATCTCCCTCTGGTGTCACACAGAAGTTTTAAAATATGGACAATATCATCCTTTACCCTGTGTTCTGATCTACCCTAGTCCTATCCAGATCTGCTTCATTCATATCTCTAGTTGAAGTCTGATCCCTTTTTCAACTTTTTAAGCAGTTCCTGTATGAGGTACTGCTGACTTTCATAGCTTCAGAGCTCTAACTCTGAGTCTCAGGTGTCATGTAAATACTATGGGTGGTAACTTTTGATTAGCTGGTTTCCATGGAAATGTGTCTCCATGCATTCAAGGTGGTGGTGTTCACTGGAGCCCTTTAAGACGGAACCATTTTGGAAAAAGCTTTAGAGCCAGCCAAGCCCACACAGCCAGAGACCTTTAGAGAAGCAGAAGGAAAACACCCCTGGGAAAGCCTTATGAAATGAGGAAAGAAAGCTAGCAGACGTCGCCATGTGCCCTCCCAGCTGAGAGAGAAACCCTGAACTTCATTGCCTCTTTCTTTGGAGTTAGGGTATCTTTCTCTGGATATGTTCAAAGCCTTAGAACTATAAACTTTCAACTTAACAAAATTCCTTTTTAAAAGCTGTTCTGTTTCTGGTATATTACATTCCAGCAGCTTATAGACTAAAACAGTAGGCCAACATTCTAAACTGCTACAGTTATTTATACTTTAGAATGAGCTATATCCCTAAGAAATAATGAGTTACCATTTACGGAGAGTTTGTTCTGTACCAGACATTCCACTGAGTTCTTTCATTAACATTCTCATCACATCTTTACACCCCTAAGTCTGAAGAACTAAATAGATGACTGTGGGCAAGTTACTTAACCTCTCAGGGCCTCAGTTTTCACGTCTGTGAAATGAAGATATTGATGGAGACCATCTTATAAGGTTGCGAGGATTCAATGAATTAATTTGGGTAAAACAATTAGAGCAGCATCTGGCATGCAGTACATGCTGGTCATTATGAAATCACTGCCAGTGAAGGACAGCAGCAACCAAGAGTTTAAATCCCTGCAGCGAAGGAAGTGTGTCTTCATAAGTTGTGTCTTTCATTCAAGTCCCACCACAAGGAGAAGGAGGGAAAAACACAAAACACCTGAAGACTCTGGTTGAATATAAAGCCTCCAGCTGACAATCCCCTGTCAGAGCACCATCAGTTTTAGCCGAATTCCAGGTTCATCACAAGAGTGTAGCATGAGCCCAAAGTCTGGGCTGAAGTGCCAGCTTAAGGGGCAACTCTGTACACATAGGGGTGGCAGGTTGCAGAGTATAGGAGGTAGATTGTTTATGCCCAGATAGGATTACAGGGCCTTCTCTCTAGAGGGTGACATTGAGGAGCAGTAGGTCCAACCCAGCTTTCCATGCCAGCCGTATGAATGTCACCTTGGGTTCATTGCGTAACCTTCTGAGCCTATAAATTGGGGGCAGTGGTGCTTGGGTCACAGTCTGGTTATGAGGATTAAATGAAAAAACATATTGAGCACCTGGCACATAGTCAGTTTCAATAAGTGGGCAAGATTACTTTAACTGTTGCCATCAGCGTGGTGGCCTCCCAAGGTTAGATGACCAGCAGGAATTGCTACCCTCTGGACTCAGAATTCTAGTCCAGTGCCCAAATCTCATTCCCCATGGAGGCTCTGTACTGGAGAGGCCCCTACTGGCCATGAGACAGATCCCGGCTCTAGGTGGTCACAATGAAGGAGGCAGTGGGCAGAAAGTCTACAGAAGGGAGCTGCAGATTAGAGTTTGTGCAGTCCTTTTCCTGACTAACAAAGAGAGTTAGAAAGATAATTGAGCCTGGCTCCTTGGTCTCTGAGACTTCTTTCCCAAACAAGTCCAAATCCAGTTCTTTACCATCTGCACATGGCATGTATCAGAAACAGAAGTCCTCTTCAAGACCCCTCATGGTACTGTTAGAGGGCTTTATGTATAAGAGAAGGTAATGAAACAATGCGGCCATTTTTTTTTATAAGCAGCAAAAATTTATACATTGAAATAAGCCTGATTTTCTTCAGAGTGGGATCCCTGGGTAGCTGGGTACAAATTCAAAATGTTTTGTGAACTTTTGCTTTGAGATCATCTTTTGAGTATCCAATACATTCTGTTTCTCATCCTCAGAGGTAGCATACTCTCTTTTTTTCAGGGTAGATTTAATTTTGGGGAATAGCCTAAAGTGACTTGAAGCTCAGCCTGCTAAATAAAAGAGATTAGTCATGCATGATAATAACACTTTCGGCAGGGGGGATAGGATTATACTCAGAAAAATATTGATTTCCCTTTTTTTAAAATTAATTTATTTTTTGTTTATGATACATAACCACATAAAAACACATTCTTATCATATGATCATTCTATTCTTGTTATATAATCAATAATTCATTCTATAATCACATAGTTGTATATTCATCATCATGATCATTTCTTAGAATGTCTGCATCAATTCAGAAAAAAGCTATAAAAAGAAAACAGAAAAAAATTCATACATACCATACTCCTACCCCTCCCCGATCAATAACATTTCAATCTACTAAATTTATTTTAACATTTGTTCCCCCTATTATTTATTTATTTATTTTTAACCCATATGTTTTAGTTGTCCATTGATAAGGTAGACAAAAGGAGCATCAGACACAAGGCTCTCACAACCACAGTCACACTGTGACAGCCATATCATCATACAATTATCTTTAAGAAACATGGCCACTGGAACACAGCTCCACATTTTCAGGCAGTTCCCTCCAGCCTCGCCATTACACCTTAACTTAACAGGTGATATCTATTTAATGCGTAAGAATAACCTCCAGGATAACCTCTCTACTCTGTTTGGAATCTCTCAGCCACTGACACTTTATTTTGTCTCATTTTGCTCTTCCCCCTTTTGGTTGAGAAGATTTTCTCAATCCCTTGATGCTGAGTTCCAGCTCATTCTAGGATTTCTGTTGCATGTTACCAGGAAGGTCCACACCCCTGGGAGTCATGTCCAATGTAGAGAGGGGGAGGGCAGTGAGTTTGCTTGCTGTGTCGGCCAAGAGAGAGGCCACATCTGAGCAACAGAAGAGGTTCTCTTGGGGGTGACTCCTAGGCCTAATTTTAAGTAGGCTTAGTGTATCCTTCATGGGATTAAGTATCATATGAACAAACTCCAAGATTGGAGTCTCAGCCTATTGCTTTGGCTGTCCCCACTGCCTGTGAGAATATCAAGAATTCTCCACTTGGGGAAGTTGAATTTTCCCCCTTTCACACCATTCCCCTTAGGGGATTCTGCAAATACTTCCCTATTCACTGTTCAAATCACTCTGGACAAACCTACAAAATCTCATGCCCTACGCAAGGTTCCAGGTACTATAGTATTAGATTATCTGTCCACATAAGTTATATTAGGAAATGCACTAGTCAAAATATAAATTTTGTACCAAATAAACATTTTTTGCTTGTTTCACACGTACGTTAAAGTTTTAAAATATTAATTACCATCTATTTTCAACACCCTGTATTATTGACATTCCTTTGTTCTTCCTCATGCAGAAACATTTGTAAATTTGCACAGTCACTATCATTATACACTCTAGGCATTCCTACCTTATACCATCTCAGTCTTTATTGTCTATCTTTCCTTCTGATTTCATTTGTGCCCCCATGCCTCCTCCCTCTATCATTCTCTCATTCAGCTTCATTCAGTGTTCTAACATTATTGTATTACAGTTAGGATAATAATAGCATTATTGTGCTATCCATTTCTGAATTTTTACAATCAGTCCTGTTGCACAATCTGTATCCTTTCAGCTCCAATTACCCAATATCTACCCTATTTCTATCTCCCGATGGTCTCTGTTACCAACTGAAAGTCTCCAAGTTCATTCACTAATTTCAGTTTATATCAGTGAGACCATGCAGTATTTGTCCTTTTGTTTCTGGTTAATCTCACTCAGCATAATGTCCTTAAGGTCCATCCATGTTGTTACATGCTTCATGACTTTATTCTGTCTTACAGCTGCATAATATTTCATTGTATGCATATACCTCAATTTGCTTAGCCACTTGTCCGATGATGGACATTTTGGCTGTTTCCATCTCTTGGTAATTGTAAATAATGCTACTATAAACATTGGTGTGCAAATGTCCGTTTGTGTCCTTGCTCTCATGTCCTTTGAGTAGATAGCTAGCAATGGTATTGCCGGATCATATGGCAATTCTATACTTAGCTTCCTGAGGATCTGCCACACTGCCTTCCACAGTGGTTGTACCATTTAACATTCCCACCAATGGTGGATTAGTGTGCCTCTTTCTCCACATCCTCTCCAGCACTTGTCATTTTCTGGTGGTTGTGAGATGATATCTCATTGTGGTTTTGATTCGCATTTCCCTAATAGGTAGAGAAGTTGAGCATCTTTTCATGTGCCTTTTGGCCATTTGTATTTCCTCTTCTGAGAAGTGTCTGTTCAAGTCTTTTGCCCATTTTGTAATTGGGTTGTCTGTCTTTTTCTTGTTGAGTTGAACAATCTCTTTATATATTCTGGATACTAGACTTTTACCTGGTATATCATTTCCAAATATTGTCTCCCATTGTTTAGGCTGTCTTTTTACTTTCTTCACTAAGATCTTTGATGCACAGAAGTGTTTAATTTTGAAGAGTTCCCATTTATTTCTTTCTTTCTTCAATGCTCGTACTTTGGGTGTAAGGTCTAGGAAACTGCCTCCTATTATAAGATTGATAAGATATTCCCCTGCATTTTCTTCTAAAAGTTTTAAGGTTTTAGATCTAATGTTTAGATCATTGATCCATTTTGAGTTAATTTTTGTATAGGGTATGAGATATGGATCCTCTTTCATTCTTTTGTATGTGGATATCCAGTTCTCTAGGCACCATTTATTGAAGAGACTGTTCTGTTCCAGGTGAGGTGGCTTGACGGCCTTATCAAAGATCAGTTGTCCATAGATGAGAGGGTCTATATCTGAACACTCTATTCAATTCCATTGGTCAGTATATCTATCTTTATGCCAGTACCATGCTGTTTTGACCACTGTACCTTCATAATATGCATTAAAGTCAGGTAGTGTGAGACCGCCAACTTCATTTTTCTTTCTCAGGTTACTTTTATCTATTCAGGGCCCCCTGCCCTTCCAATTAAATTTAGTTATTAGTTTTACTATTTCTGAAAAGTAAGTTTTTGGGATTTTAATTGGTATTGCATTGAATCTGTAAATCAATTTAGGTAGAATTGACATCTTAACTATATTTAGTCTTCCAATCCATGAATACGGTATGCTCTTCCATTTATTTAGGTCTTCTGTGATTTCTTTTGACAATTCCTTGTAGTTTTCTTTGCATAAGTCTTTTGTCTCTTTAGTTAAATTTATTCCTAAATATTTTATTCTTTTGGTTGCAATTGTAAATGGGTTTTTTTTCCCTTGATTTCCCCTCACATTGTTCATTACTAGTGTATAGAAACACTACAGATTTTGGGGTATTAATTTTGCAACCTGCCACTTTTCTGTAATCATTTGTTAGCTCTAGTAGTTTTACTGTGGATTTTTCGGGGTTTCGACATATAGTATCATATCATCTGCAAACAGTGAGAGTTTTACTTCTTCCTTTCCATGTTTGATGCCTTGTATTTCTTTTTCTTGTCTAATTGCTCTGGCTAGAACTTCCAACACAATGTTGAATAGCAATGGTGATAGTGGACATCCTTGTCTTGTTTCTGATCTTAGGGGGAAAGTTTTCAGTTTTTCCCCACTGAGGATGATGTTAGCTCTGGGTTTTTCATATATTCCCTTTATTACGTTGAGGAAGTTCCCTTCTATTCCTATCCTTTGAACTGTTTTCAACAGGAAAGGATGTTGAATTTTGTCAAATGCCTTTTCTGCATCAATCGAGATGATCATGTGGTTTTTCTGCTTTGATTTGTTGAAATCATGTATTACATTAATTTTCTTATGTTGAACCATCCTTGCATACCTGGGATGAATCCTACTTGGTTATGGTGTATAATTTTTTTAATGTGCTGCTGGATTTGATTTGCTAGAATTTTGTTGAGGATTTTTCCATCTATATCCATTAGAGGGAATGGTCTGTAGTTTTCTTTTCTTGTAGTATCTTTGTCTGGCTTTGATATGAGGGTGAGGCTGACTTTGTAGAATGAATTAGGTAGCAGTCTCTCCTCTTCAATTTTTTTGAAGAGTTTGAGCAGGATTGGAACTGATTCTTTCTGGAATGTTTGGTAGAATTCACATGTGAAGCCATCTGGTCCTGGACTTTTCTTTTTGGGGAGCTTCTTAATGATTGATTCAATTTCTTTACTTGTGATTGATTTGTTGAGGTCGTCTATTTCTTCTCGAGTCAATGTTGGTTGTTTATGCCTTTCTAGGAAGTTGTCCATTTCCTCTACATTGTCTAGCTTATTAGCATAAAGTTTTTCATAGTATCCTCTCATTACTTCCTTTATTTCTGTGGGATCAGTGTTATGTCTACTCTTCCATTTCTGATTTTATTTATTTGCATCTTCTCTCTTCTTCTTTTTGTCAACCTTGCTAAGGGCCCATCAATCTTACTGATTTTCACATAGAACCAACTTCTAGTTTTGTTGATTTTCTTAATTGTTTTCATGTTCTCAATTTCATTTATTTCTGCTTGGATCTTCATTATTTCATTCTTTTTGCTTGCTTTGGGGTTAGTTTGCTATTCTTTTCTCTAGTTCTTCCAAGTGGACAGTTAATTCCTTGATTTTTGCTCTTTCTTATTTTTTGATATAGGCATTTAGGGCCATAAATTTCCCTCTTAGCACTGCCTTTGCTGCATCCCATAAATTTTGATATGTTGTGTTTTCATTTTCATTTGCCTCAAGATATTTATTGATTTCTCTTGTAATTTCTTCCTTGACCCACAGGTTGTTTAAGAGTGTGTTGCTGATCTTCCATATATTTGTGAATTTTCTGGCACTCTGCCTATTTTTTAAAAATTTTTTATTAATTAAAAAAATTATAAGAAAGAAACACAAACATTCTTAATATATGCTCATTCCGTTCTACATATATAATCAGTAATTCACAATATCATCACATAGTTGCATATTCATCATCATGATCATTTCTTAGAACATTTGCATCAATTCAGAAAAAGAAATAAAAAGACAACAAAAAAATAAAATGAAGACAGAAAAAAATTTTACACCATAACCCTTACCCCTCCCTTTCATTGATCACTAGCATTTCAAACTAAACTTATTTTAACATTTGTTCCCCCTATTATTTATTTTTATTCCATATGTTCTACTCATCTGTCGACAAGGTAGATAAAAGGAGCATCAGACACAAGGTTTTCACAATCACACAGTCACATTGTGAAAGCTATATCATTATACAATCATCATCAAGAAACAAGGCTACTGGAACACAGCTCTACATTTTCAGGCAGTTCCCTCCAGCCTCTCCATTACATCTTGGATAACAAGGTGATATCTACTTAATGCGTAAGAATAACCTCCAGGATAACCTCTTGTTTGGAATCTCTCAGTCATTGACCCTTTGTCTCACTTCACTCTTCCCCCTTTTGGTCGAGAAGGTTTTCTCAATCCTTTGATGCTGGGTTTCAGCTCATTCTAGAGTTCTTCTCAATTCCTTGATGCTGAATCTCAGCTCATTCTGGGATTTCAGTCCCATGTTGCCAGAAGATCCACACTCCTGGGAGTCATGTCCCATGTAGACAGGGGGAGGGTGGTGAATTTGCTTGTTGTGTTGGCTGGAGAGAGAGGCCACATCTGAACAACAAAAGAGGTTCTCTTGGGGGTGACTCTTAGACTCTGCCTATTATTGATTTCCAACTTCTTTCCCTTATGATCTGAGAAAGTGTTTTGTATGATTTCAATCTTTTTAAATTTATTGAGACTTGCTTTGTGACCCAGCATATGGTCTATCCTTGAGAATGACCCATGAGCACTTGAGAAAAAGGTGTATCCTGCTGTTGTGGGGTGTAATGTTCCATATATGTCTGTTAAGTCTAGCTCATTTATTATAGTATTCAAATTCTCTGTTTCTTTATTGATCCTCTGTCCATTGATGAGAGTGGGGAATTGAAGTCTCCAACCACTGTGGTAGATGTGGCTATTTCTCTTTTCAGTGTTTGCCTCTTGTATTTTGGAGCATTCAGGCTTGGTGCATAAATATTTATGATTGTTATGTCTTCTTGTTGAATTGTTACTTTTATCAATACATAGTGTCCTTTTTTGTCTCTTTTAACTGTTTTACATTTGAAGTCTAATTTGTTGGATATTAGTATAACTACTCCTGCTCTTTTCTGATTGTTATTTGCATGAAATATCTTTTCCCAACCTTTCACTTTCAACCTATGTTTATCCTTGGATCTAAGATGTGTTTCCTCTAGACAGCATATAGAAGGGTCCTGTTTTTTAATCCATTCTTCCAGTCTAGTCTTTTGATTGGGGAATTTAATCCATTAACATTTAGTGTTATTACTGTATGGGAAGTACTTTCTTCTACCATTTTGCCTTTTGGATATGTCATATCTAATTTTTCTTCTTTTTACCTTTACTCATAGTCTTTATTTCTATACTCTACTCCACACCTCTCTCTCCTGTCTTTTCTTATCTGTCTCTAGTGCTCCCTTTAGTATTTCTTGCAGAACTGGTCTCTTGGTCATAAATTCTCTCAGTGAAAATTTGTCTGCAAATGTTTTAATTTCTCCCTCATTTTTGAAGGACAGTTTTGCTGGGTATAGAATTCTTGGTTGGCAGTTTTTCTCTTTTAGTATCTTAAATATTTCATCCTACTGTCTTCTTGCCTTCATGGCTTCTGCTGCGAAATCTACACATAGTCTTATTGCACTACCTTTGTATGTGATGGATTGTTTTTCTCTTGCTGCTTTCAAGATTCTCTCTTTCTCTTTAACATCTGAGATTCTGATTAGTAAGTGTCTTGGAGTATGTCTATTTGGATCTATTCTGTTTGGGGTACGCTGCACTTCTTGGATCTGTAATTTTAAGTCTTTCATAAGAGTTGGTAAATTTTCAGTGATAATGTCCTCCATTAGTTTTTCTCCTCCTTTTCCCTTCTCTTCTCCTTTTGGGACATCCATAACACATATATTTGTGCACTTCATGTTGTCATTCAATTCCCTGAGTCCCTGCTCATATTTTTCCATTCTTTTCCCTATATTTTCTTTTGCCTGTTGGATTTCAGATGTTTTGTCCTCCAGTTCACTAATCCTATCTTCTGCCTCTTGAAATCTGACGTTGTAAGTTTCCATTGTTTTTTTCATCTCTTCTACTGTGCCTTTCATTCCCATAAGTTCTGTGATTTGTTTTTTTCAGATTTTCTATTTCTTCCCTTTGTTCATTCCTTGCCTTCTTTATATCCTCCCTCGATTCATTGATTTGATTTTTGATGAGGTTTTCCATGTCTGTTCGTATATTCTGAATTGTTTCACCTCCTATATGTCATTTGAATTGTTGGTTTGTCCCTTTGACTGGACCATTTCTTCAATTTTCCTAGTATGATTCATTATTTTTTGCTGGTGTCTAGGCATTTAATTACTTTAATTAGTGTATTCTGGAGATTGTTTTATCTTTTTTTTTTTTCCTAGGATTTTCTTGCTGGATGACTTTGTTGTCTATCTGTTCGTTGACATTCAGCTCAGCTTATTCTAGTACTCTAGCTTAGGTTTTGTTTAACAGAGCAGAATTTTTCAGTTCTTGTTTCTTACCCTGCTTGTATGGTCCCTTTCCCCCAATCCCTTAGGAGGGTCTACTTAGGTATTATAGACCCCAGTCAGATTTTCCCAGACCAAACTGGTGTCTTCTCAGGAAGAAAGAGTCACCTGCATTAGTGTTCCCCTAGGTTGAGACCCAGCAGATTAAAAGACTTTCCTATGAAGTCTCTGGGCTTTGTGTTTTTCCTGTCCTGTCCAGTATGTGGTGCTTTTCTGCTTGCAGGTCCCACCAGCATAAGGTGATGTAGTACGTTTAACTTCAGCAGACTTTCCCTGCTGCGGGCGGGCGTGGTGGAGACAGAGGAGAGGTTGTAGGCTGGCTTTAATTGCTTCACTTTTCTAGACCCTGGGGTCTGAACTCCTTGTGGGAGGGAATCCACCTGAGCTGGGCCCTACCTCTCTCCTGGGGAAGGCACAGGCTCAAGACAAGCTCTCAAATAAGCTAAATTCTGATTATGCCTGGGGCAGTGGAGCCTGAGAAGCCTTGCAGCTGTTATCCAAAGAGTAATCAATCTGTAGAAACAGCCACAAAAGAGAAAAAGAAAAATTGTTCTCAGAGCAGGACCCTGTTCCTCGGGTTTGCCAATCAAGAGCTTAAGTTGGTACGTTGCTCTGTGTATCTCCAGGTCCTTTGTGCCGCCTCCTTTCCTGCAGGGCCCAGACCTTTTCAGATCCAAAAAAAAACTGTTTTTTTTTTCTTTTTCCTTTCTCTGTCAGCCCTGCCCCCTCTGCGCCAGGTTCAACTGAGGTTGGGGGCCTATATTTAGTAGTCAGAATGTGTTCATTAATTCCACGTTTGGAGTTTTGTTGTGCTCAGCCCCTGCACTGGTAAATTCCCTTTGCTTTCCCCCTCTGGGAAGCAGCCTGTGGGTGAGGGGAGCCAGCCGCCACGGCATGGGGAACTCAGTTTTGGGTGGGCTCACCGTTGGTCCAACTGGTCCAGACTGGGGTACACTGTGTGTTCAGTCACTGACGTGGCCCCAGCAGTTGTTCTGTACTGTTCCTGGCTATTTAGTAGCTGCTCTAGAGAATGAACTAAATCCCACACCTCACTAAGCCACCATCTTGCCTTCCTAGACAACTTTTTTATTCAATTTCCCTTTTTTGATGTCATTTTTAATCTGGCTCTGAAATCAGCTGTACAAAGTGGAGCTGAGACCCAGCTTGAGCAATAAAAGTGTAAGTGGAACAAATTGTGATCTCCCAAGGCAAAAACTTTGATGGGAAAAAAGAGACTAATTTAAATACATGAGATATGATACATTCATTTAAAAATAAGTTGATCTTATGGCTTTGTCGACACACCTCATATTTCAGTTATTCATATAGTTTCTGCTTGAGCAATTGCCATTAAGAATAAATAATGTCGTGTCTTTTGCATGCCCATATCATCTAGGTATTTTTCTTCATTTTTTTTTTAAGGCATATGTTGAAACAATTAGACTAAAAGATGATGAAACACTCAAGGTACAAACCAAAGAAGATGGAGATGTCTTTATGTGGTTGAAGCATGAAGCTACCCGAGGCAATGCAGCAGCTCAGGTAAACATGCAGTTTGAATTGTCTCTCCCCCCAAAAAGATATATTCAAGTCCTAACCCCCAGATCCCGTGAACATTACCTTATTTAGAAATAATGCCAATGTAGATGGAATTAGTTAAGTTAAAATAGTGAAGCACGGTGGTCCCTTGATACAATATGACAGGTGTCCTTATAGCAAGAGGAAAAGAGACACAGATTGGCTAATACCACCTGAAGATGGAGACAAGAAGGAAGGATATGTGAAGACAGAGCCCAGGATTGGAGTGATGCATCTACAAGCCAGTGAACACCCAAGAATTGCCAGTAAGGACCAGAAGCCAAGAAGAGGCAAGGAAGAATTCTCCCCTCCAGGTTTCAGGGGAAGCATGGTGCTACCTTGATTTTGACATCTAGCCTCCAGAGCTGGGAGATAATAAATTTCTGTGGTCTCAAGCCACCTAACTTATGGTCTTTCGTTATGGCAGCCCTAGGACTAAGACAGTGGTCCACTGTATTGGAGATTCCATCAGTCAGGATAGACCAGGTTATGCTGGGGAAACAAAATTTCCCCATCTCAGTGGTTTCAGACATCATTCATGCATTTCTTGCTCACACTACAAGTCTGATGCAGGTTGTCAGGGACTTTGCTCTCATTAGTCCCTTAGGAACCTGAGCTGACAGAGTTCTTTTGGACATGTTTCCAAGACCATTGCAGCAAGGCACTGGCCATGGCACATCAAACAGGCTAGCTCATCGAGATGCTGCTCAGAAGTGGTACAAGTCAGTTCTTCCATTTCATTGGCCAATGTAAGTCACATGGCCACTCTGGACTTCTAGTGGGCTGTAAGTATAGTTTTACCAAGTACCCAAAAGGAGAGAGAGCCACAGTATTTATGAGTAGTCCGAAAGATGACCATCAGATATATGGGGGTATAGGAGAGATTAGATGGGCATCAAGAAGAAGGCTATGGATTCAGTTAGAAAATTATGTATGGCATGTTATCTGAAAAGGATAGCCTGGTCTCTTGAATATCCCTTGTCATCTGGATAGACTCTTTTGAAGTACAAGGGCAGAAGGCTTGGAGAACACACCTGTTCTTTTTTCCTCTTGATTACCTACCTTTGAAGAAAGCCCTTGATGGGAGCCAGTTAACGCTGATTGCACCAGAGAAATCTCCTTCCCACAGGATAGATGTAGCTTTTGCTTAGTGCTCCCAGTGAGCCACTCAGGGCCAGGAAGATTCTCTGGGGCTGACAGAATCACAGAGATGGGGAAGGGAAAGAAAAAAGAGAATCAAAGAAATTGACAAAGCGTACGTTTCGGGCACTCAAGTACTTTTTTTGTAACAGGTTGCCCATCCACCACAGTGGCCTTTCTAGTACTTCAGGAGCTACTTGGCTGGCAGTTATAAGTATTATTTCTTTGGAAAAACAATGAGGCATGGGTCAGAATGTTAACAAAAATGGCCCCTGGCCCTGTTCTTGGGCGTCTATCCCTACCTACAGTCTTTCTAGTACAGGAAGGAGTTCCAATGTGTATTCGTGAAAAAGCCACTGCCAGAGCCATTTTCTGGGTACTCCAGGGCCTGTATTAACTTTCCTCACAATGGACATTTTCTTCCTTCAATCACTCAGCAAATATTTGTAAGGAGCTTCTTTGTCATTCAGCCAGGCTCTGTTGGGTGGGCAGTGGGAATAGTAGGGGACAGAGGGCCAAAAGCACTTTGAGGTTCCTACCTGCAGTGAGCTCACAGCCTCCAGTCTAATGGTGGAGCAACCCGTGTAGACAAATGATGGGATAGGAGGAGATACATGCTGTGGGTGTGCAGAGACCTCCAGGGCATTTGTTGGGCCAAGGAGCCTGGGAATACGTCACAAAAGAGAGGAAATTTGAGGAAAGGAGAGAGTTGATTGTTGACTGGGATGGTTAGGTTCTAGTGTCAAATTGGCCAAGTGATGATGCCCAGTTGTCTGGTCAGATAAGCACTGGCCTGACTGTTGCTACAAGGATATCTCATGGCTAGTTGATAAACCGGAAGGCTGGTATATTAAATTATCAGTCAGTTGATTGCACTTTGACTGATGACATCTGTGATCAGCTAAGACATGTTTCCCACCAATGAGATAATCCAATCATTTGAATACTTTTTAAGGAAGAAGAGATACTTTTTTTACTGCTTCATCAGCCAGTGGGCCTCTCCTGTGGAATTCATCCAGACCCTTCATCATGAATTTCACAGCCTGCCTTAGGGATTTTGGACTCTTCCACTCCCATGGTTGCATGAGACATCTATAAATCTCATATTTATAGATACCTCCTGTTGGTTCTGTTTCTCTTGTAGAATCCTGACTAATATATTGATCAAGTTCCATCCAGCTTTGACCCAGGATGAAGTAGATTTTTTTTTATCTCTCTCACACACACAAACAACATGCCTGGCTTGGGTTGAGGGCTTGCATTTGCACAAGTCCATCTCTGAGCTTTGACCTTCAGTTAGAAGATACAAAAGTGCGTCTAGGTAAATCATGGTTCTCAAGATTTTAAAAACATAGTCAGGGTGCACAAGTGTTTCAGTGTAGAATGCTCTCCTTTCATGTGGGGTACCTGGGTTAGATTCCCGGGCCATGCACCCCCCCCAAAAATAAAAACATATTCATAGGCTTTTCCTTCTACCTTTTAAAGTCTTACATTAAGCATTACACAGTAAAGTCCTTATTCTAAATTGCTATTGTCTTTAAGCAACGGTTGGCCCAGATGCTGTTCTGGGGGCAGCAAGGTGTGACCAAGAATCCTGAAGCCGCAATTGAATGGTATGCCAAAGGTGCCCTGGAGACCGAGGATCCTGTGTTAATATATGACTATGCCATTGTGCTATTCAAGGTAAGAATCGCTTAATTTGTGCTGAAACTGTGCAATTCTTATCAGACTTTCCTAGCAAGTTTCCTGTAGGCATGCAGACAAACAGGGAGTCTATAATTAAAGAAACTTAGTATATGCTTCTGTCATTTTTGATGGAAAGGGATATTTGCTAGAAAGGCTGAGTCAGAAGCAATTCCCTGGATCTCGTTTTTAATCATTAGTCCTATGTTTGGCACCTAGATTCTCTCTGCTTTTGCAAGAACTGGCATTCTGGGGGAGACACCCTTAGTTCACTGATGGATATGTGGCCTCCAGCCCCCAAGGGTGCTGCAAGTCCATCACCAGGCAGTGTGAGACATCTTAAACAAAGTGCACATTTGGGCTGAATCCCAATAGTCCCACTGATCAAATTAAAAATCTTGGTTTTAAGGCAACAGGAGAATGGGGGAGGGGCAGAAAGTGAATTGGTCCAAGAGTCAGAGAATGGGAGTTAAAGTCTCACCTCTGCAACCATCATCTGTGTGTCCTTGGGGTCATCTGGTCTCCTGGGACAGTACTAATGGCCGCAGATAGAATGTGATAACCTAAACAAATGAACTTTGAGAATTATAAAATGATGTATATCTTATACAAAATACTACCAGTTCACTCTTACAGATTGAGCACTTACTTGGTGCTTCTTATGCATCCACTCATTTAATTTTTGCAGCCACCTTGCAGGGTAGGTACTACATATATGGTGATCCATGTTCCTATATATGGAAACTGTGGCACAGCTAGGTTTTGTAACTTGCTGTTTTAGTTTGCCATGGCAGCTAGGACAAAGACTTGTTGGCTTGAACAACAGGAATTTATTGTCTCATAGTTTGGAAGTGGCAGTCCAAAATCAAGGTATTGGCAGGCCACGTCACCTCTGAAATTTGTAGTGTTCTGGTGATGGATTGCTGGCAATCAGTAACTCAGTCTTTGCTTCTGTCACATGGCCACCCATCTCTATGTGACTCCTCCTGTGGCTTCTATTTTTCCTGCTCAGTCATGTGGATCTCTGTCTAGATTTTCTCACATTATAAGAATTCCAGTCATGTGGAATTCTTCAGTTCCCACCCTGCTTCAGTTTGGTCTCATCTGAATAAGACCTTCAAAAATCTCATTTGCAAATGATCTCACACTCAGAGGACCAGGGGATAGGTCATGAATATGTCTTTGTGGGGTGCAGGGATGGGGGAGCATCATTAATCAACCACATCTGCCCAAGGTTACACAGCTGGAAATGCCAGACCCTGGAGTGGGATCAAGGCAATCTGGCTTCAGAGTTTCTGGTCTTCATCCCTAACCACAGAGCTGTCCATTCACCAGTCTTGGAAAAGTTAAACACGGTTGCCTCTGATAAAGTAACCCTGGGGCCTTATGTCTGTGCTCAACAAAGAGAGCAGCTGCCGCCAAGTAGGGAGTGTCTTCAAACGAGCACATGGCTTCACATAGCCATGAATCCACATGTATTCATTTATCCACTCACCGATTAATAACTGTGATTTTTGCTACATTTCTAAACCCTCTGAACTCCATCAAAGCCTTAAAATAGGTTGGTTACCTTGGCTTCTAGATTTATAGCCAAGACCTTCTCTTTCCAGTCTTTGAATCAATGTAGAAATTGTTTGAATCCTAGCCATCTGCCAGTACATTCATGTATTGATTCAATAGACATCCATAGAAGACAGATAAAATGCCAGATGGAGAGATGTATTGATTCAATAGACATCCATAGAAGACAGATAAAATGCTAGATGGACAGATGTATAACTGCATGAGCCATGTTTCTTGATGTCAGGGAGCTCATACACTGGTAGTAAAGAGAGGATAGAGACAGACACAGAAGAGAGGCGCCCAAACACTGGAGTTGGGCTGATCAGTTCTTGGTGCCAAGAAGATAAAGGCATGAAACAGACATGCTTTCTGCCCACCATAGAGGAGTTTGCAATCTACAAGGAGGAACAAGTCCAGGAGGGAACAGCTCTGGAGGTGACACATTGTTTCCTCAGGTCTGATTTCCAAATCTAAAAACAATTAGGTTCTCCTGCCTTCCAACTAAGTCATCCCTGAGTAGGATGAGGGACACCCTCATCAGCATGTCAGGGAAGATTTTCACCTTTGGCAGGAGGTCTCTTGAGTATATTCCATCTGAATACACCCCATGCAGGAAATGGGCTTTCCAAATCTAAAAACAGTAAACATCCATCACCTGGAAATTGGAATGTCAAAGTTCAAGTAGACACCCTTAACTGTGAAGCTTTGGATAAATTGTTATCTCTAGTCTCAGTTTTATTCTTTAAAACAAAGAGGTTATGCCAAACCCCAACCAATACCAGTCCAGCCAATCGTAAAGAATACCTAGGGCAATATATAATGTTCTACAAAGGTTCCATGCACTAGAGTAACCTTCCAGAAACCTACAACCTCCAGATGGGTCCCTGGACCAGATAAGTCCTGAAACCTAGAGGGCCCAGCCTCTCCAGAACATCAGCTAGTTCCATCTCCCTACTCCATATTATTGACAGCCCCTTCCAACATGAAGAAGTTAGAATGGCCATAGCTACACTTAAAGAGTGGGAGAAAGAGCAAAGGTGTTGATGGAGTTATATAGAAAAGGTAGGGTTTAGCAAACGAGTATGATTACTGAATCATTACACTGTTATTTCTTTTAGTCTCCATATCTTAAAACAGCTAGAAATAAAAACCTGCCATTGTGGAGTTGTAATCCATACCAAATTCTGAAATCTGTTCTACAACTAATTGTTGTGCTGTGCTTTGAAATTTATGGCTTTTTTGTATATATGTTATTTTTCACACACACATAAAAATATTGAAAAAGTGATGATAAAAAAGTATTAATATATATTCCTCCTAGTCTCCAATGTTCTGGAAAAGCTAGAAGGAAAAATCTGAGAGGATGGTATGGTAGCCCATGACAGACTCTGGGATCTGTCCTGTAGCTAGTTGCTGAAGAGTGCTTTGAACACTATTGCTTTTTTCTTTCTTTGCTTTGTGTATATCTTATATTATACAATAAAAAAGTTAAAAAAAAACTAGAAAGTAATAAAATAGAGGAGAACAACTTTTGAGTGTAGCTAGTTTCTAACATTCTATGACTCTGGGCAAAAAGATGTTTTTCCAATTCAAAAGAGGCGTCTCTTGGTCCCATTTAAGTTTTCCACATAGCCTGATGTGGTCTTTTTCTCTTTCCCTCTCTAATGAAATGAAGTAATAGTTCACTTCTGGAAAATATTTTGTTCTTGACTTTACTTCAGTTCACAGGTTTTCTTAAATAGGTTCATTACAGTCTAATAGAAACTTGATTTATATAATTTAAACTTCAGTTGAATTTAGCTGAAAACTATTGAGACGAACATATCCTGTTTAAGAAGCTTAAGAAATGTTACACTTTCGCCGCATAGAACTGAAACATTTGGGAGAAAATACAGCACGGCAATTACGAGCTTGGACTCTGGGGCTTGCCTGCCTGGGTTCAAATCCTGCCTAGGTGACTCTCACACTGTGAGAGTCTGTGCAAGCGTTACAGCCTCAGGTGGGAATAGCCGCACCTCAGGGGGCGTTATTGTGAGGGTAGATGAGGTAGCTTAGGACAGGGCAGGGGTTGGGCCATGTTAATTGGCACTGGAATGTTTGCTATTACTCTTTTAATTTACTAGAAAGTGAAGTATTTAAGTAGAGTTAATTGCCAACATTCAAATCACATGTGACCCTGTCAACAATGGTGTCTGAGGCCAGGGGGACTCCATGGAGTATGTGTTTCGATAGGAAACCCTGAAAAAGTTTGGAAGCGGCCGGATTTTCAGCTGCCTTCCCATGCCTGCCACCTTCTCTGTCAGACTTATGCTAAGAGAGACCCCGGGGACCTCCTTCCACCATCCCCTCAGACCTACCATTTCCCACATGGAACCCCAGATGCCCTTCAGTGTGGTCACACCAGTTCCTGACCCCCAAGGCCCCTTTCTCTCCATGGTAGACCAACTGCCTCTGCCGGAAAAGCTTGATTTTTCTGGAAGAACTTTTGTGAGTTTCTATCAGTCTCTTGTGGTATGCCAGAGGGTCCTGCCTTCCTCACAGCAGGCTCTCCAGCTGTATCTGAGCTACAGCGTTCCACTGGGGGCAGGGGGTGGGGGTGCCAGTGGAGGGGAGGACCCAGGAAGGCCGCAAGTGGAAGCCTGATAACTCTTGACTGTCCAACGCAGATAAAGTGCTTTATCTGGCTC